>CM019149.1:261529511-261683410 GCA_009733165.1 Naja naja | reverse complement strand
AAGGTGCCACCGCTTAAAGCCCAGAAGGGTCCCATTTGCCTTAAAAGGGAAAAAAATTGATGCACAATAGATAAACTAATAGCTCAAGGAGTTTTAGAGCCCACTGACCACCCAGATAGGAGACACTCATAGTCCACAAACCAAGACTGATGGGTCAGTAAGAATTGTGGAGACTATAAGGGAACACTGAACCATGCACTTCAACAGAGTGCATATCCAGTTCCAGTGGCATCATTTATTTATTACATTACTCAGGGGCTTTGCAAATTGGATCTGGCCCAGGCATATTAACAACACAACAGTTGATGATGCCACTGCAGAGGCCCAAACCATTGTGACTCAGAGGTGCCTTCAAAATGTGTTACAATTTGGAGGGCATGGCACCAGGCATTTCCAAAGCCTTATGGAAAGGGATGCTCCAAGGACTGCCAGGGGTAGTGCTTTACTGATGATGTGTTAATCTCTGCTGAAAATGACACTCATTACAAGAGAGAGACTAGAGAAGTCCTTACCAGATTCAAGAAAGCAGGTTAAAAGTCAAGGAAGAAAAATGCACTCTTAGAACTGACAAGGTTGAGTTCTTGGGCCATGACTGACAAGCATGGCATCCATCCAGATGCCAAGGTTCAAGCAATCAAAGAAGCCCCTAGAGCAAAATGCAAACAGATTTGCAAGCTTCCTTGGACTCATTAACTTTTACCACATGTTCTACCTCAGAAGGCAACCATTGCAGAACCATTACACAGATTACTTGACAAAAGTCTGTTTGGGTCTGGGGCAGGAAAGAACAATCAGCATTTAACAGTATTAAAAGACTAATCACGTCTGATGCTGTACTCATACAGTTCTCTGAGAATTTACCTCTTGTACTGACTTGTGATGCATCCCCCTTTGAGGGGGGTTTGAGCCACAGGCTTCCCAGGAGGAAAGCTCCTATTGCATTTTACTCTCACACCTTGACCAAAGCAGAGAGAGAGAATACAGCCAATTGGACAAGGAAGCATTGGCAATTGTTGCAGCTATCAAGAAATTTCATGAATATTTATATGGAGAACATTTACCATTGTCACAGATCACAAACCTTTGTTAGGCATTGTGGCAGGAGACAAACCTACACCCATTATCCTGTCACCAAGAATGCTGAGGTGGACTGAATTTCTTGCTGCTTATTCATACAAACTTATCCACAAGCCTGGCAAGGACATTGGACATGCTGATGCCTTGAGTGGTTGCCCACTTCCTTGTCACAAGGAGGACTTTGAACCTGAGGCACACACCTTTTTCCTAGAAACTGTTGCCAAGCTTCCAGTACATGCTGCTGAAATTGCCAGAGAGACTGCCAAAGACACTTTATTGGCTCCTATTATAGGCTGGATTAAGAAAGGTTGGCCTCTTCTCACCTCACCTTGCCCAACCTTTTAAGTCCAGGCAAACTGAATTATCTGTATTAAGAGGATGTATTTTGGGGGGTAACAGGGTGGTTATTCCTGCAAAACTGCAAAGAGAGGTTTTGGAAATGTTACATGAGGGTCATCCTGGTATTGTAAGGATGAAGGGATTGGCCAGGAGTTATGTATGGTGGCCAGGTATTGACAAAATGGTTGAAAACTGGGTTGCATCTTGTCCCAACTGTCAGGTAGTCAGGCCTGCCCACCTCTTGCCCCCAAACAGGAATGGGAATGTCCTAGGGGCCCATGGTCTAGGATTCACATTGACTTTGATGGCCCTACCAGAGGGCACACCTTCCTTATTATAGTAGATGCATATTCCAAATGGCTAGAGGTAATCCCTATGGCATCCACCACAACTGATGCTGTCATGAAGCAGCTCAAAAAGCTTTTTGTAACCCACAGGTTACCTGATGTTCTTGTCTCTGACAATGGCCCTCAATTTACATCCAACCTTTTTTAATCCTATCTAGCACAACTGGGTGTGACATGCCCTGACAGCCCCTGGGCACCCTTCGCGGCTAACGGCCGGGCTGAACAAATGGTACGTTTTACCAAGGAAAAGCTTCAGCAATTGGGTCCTGGGGACATCACTGAGAAAGTTGAAAAACTTCTTAGTGTTCAGCACATCACTCCTAACCCATCAACTAACTTATCCCAAGCAGAGTTGTTGATGGGTAGAAAACTTAGGTCTCCCCTTGACCGCCTTCATCCCACTTACGCACCCAACGCACCACTTGATTCCACTAGCAAAGTTCGCACGTTCAGTGTGGGTGATTCTGTTTATGCTAAGAACCTTATGGGTGAGCCTTCATGGATTCCTGCTAAAATAACTCAAATCACAAGCCCTCATTCTTACAGGGTACAGAGGATGGAGTCCTCTGGAGCAGGCACATTGATCAGCTTAGATCCAGGTTACCTCAGGAACATCGCAATTGTTCCTCTCTAGTTCCCATACCTAATGCCTTTTCTAGGGGGGAGGGGGCAGAACATGAGGATAATCAGCAAACAAGAATCAACTCCATGTGTAATGAGCCATTATGACAGGAACCATCCCAAAACCTTTCATAATGCCAAAATCCATCCTTACAAGTGGAAGATTGCACATCACTACCTGACTTGGGTGCTGACATTGGGCTGGAGATGGGTTGGGAGGAAAGACCAGATTCTAACAATCAAACAGGGTCTTCTTTCACAGGAAGTCCAACTAGGGAAATGTCAACACACACAAACTCTGCACTAGCACCCATATGCAGCTTTACTAATGAGGAAATGGCACTAATATGCAGCTTTACTAATAGGGTAGGGTATTTCCTGTACATATTTTTAATAGCAAAATCCTTGCTCTCATAATTGCATTCTTAGTTTCTCCAAATTCATTGTTCTACAGTCACTGTTGCATTTCTGACTTTGCAGATCTCTCTCTGTCTCTGTCTCTGTCTCTCTTTCTCTCTCTCTCTCCCTCCCTCCCTCCTTCCTTCCCTCTCTCTCTCGGCTGTAAATCCACTGATTTACAAAATAGACTTCTCTGATTTTATTTGGAAAAATGCCTTACACTACAAAACTGTGGGGAAAGAATGTTTATATTCTTTGGAATTATGCTACATCATCATCATAATGCAGGCAGAGAAATAATGTGTTGATTTAGACAATCCTTCAAATTGTGGTTTGGTGATTCACAAATACATTTATGAATTTCCTAATCTTCTTCTCTTTAGTCCTTAATATATCATAATGTTGATTCTTCCCTCATTTCCTGCTTTTTGGTTTCAGTGAAATCCACTCTTATAAACTGCATATTGTTTTAATAACTATTTCAAGTGATGGGTTGAAATTTTGCACTGATAACAGTTTGGCTGTTATCAGTTTTATATCATGATAAATTGTGGTTAGCAAGACTAAAATGGAGGAGAAAAATCCTGGTTATTGACCCATGTAGGCTGGTAGGAGGCCCAAAACATCTGAAGAAGATCAAATTTGGGGAGGGTGTTATACTCAACTACTTCTTTGACAGTCTGGTAAAAGCTAAAGCCATCTTCTATAAATGACTTCTATAAATGAACTGCTAATGAAATGCAAAATCTGCATGCTCTAAAAAGTAGTACAAGAATTTTCTCATCAAAACATTTTAAACCTCTAAATGAAACCAGAAGTATAACATCTCAACTCTGAACAATGATAAGTTCAATATTACACATAACAGAGAAAATAAGAATAGATTATGTACTTAAGTATATTTTATGTACTATACCATTTTAAGGCCCAAGAATAACTATTAAATATAATCAAGAAATGAATATAAAGAATCATAATTAACACAATATATATCAATGAAATAAGTTCAATCCATATTACTATTCAGGTTAAATATCTTGTAAAATTGAAATATAAATTTAACGATAGATAAACCCAAATCAATGTATTAATGTATCAATGTATTAAGTAAACTAAAACCTTTTTCAAATTTGAATTAAAATCTATGTCAGATTTACTTTTAATGTATGAAGTTGTGTGAGAAATTAAAGCATACTCTCAAAACTTAGTTAACCATTCTTTTATTGAAGGGATCATACAACCTTTCCAGTAGGAAATATATGGTATGCCTAGCTATTTGCAACTAATTAATGGTACATTAAAAAAATTTAACTTCCATGACATGTTTAAATTCTTGATTTGTTATATTATTTTATTCTTTCTCATGTTATTTCTTATGCTTATTTATATTTTCTTTTGAAGTTTTCAATTAAAAAAGAAGAGGGGAAGATTGTATTACAATTTTTATTTATAAAAATGCAAATTGAATAAAGTAGGCTAATGAAAGTATTAGAATGAGCACAGATTCTAGTGCGTAAGTTTCAAAACAATATCATTATCTTGGAATCTGATTTTAGTAGCAAATGTACTTCCAGAAACCCTGATACCCAGGGCAATTGCTAATATCATCTTACATCCTGATAATATTTTGTATCACTGATGGCCCACTTCATATGGTTGCATATTATATAACTGCATCTTTGAATGTTGACCAATATAATTACAGATTCACATAATCTCTCAGTTGTTGTAAGATAGCTATATGTTGTTTCTGAAACTTTTACTTTGATTGCAGAATGAATTTGCCTTTGACATAAAAAATAAAATTTCATCTTTAAAAACCTGTTCTTTAATGCAGGAACTTTTTCTGATTCCTATCCTAAAGAGTTAAGGTAGCCTTCTTGCTTGCTGTTTCATAAGGTTTGGGAGATTTTCAACTCATTTAATATGGCTATGATTTAAATTCCCCATTAAATCATATTATTCCAAACGAAAAACTTCAGAGTTTCTTTTAAGTATTTGCCAGGAGGGGTTTCAGAAAAGGAGAGGAAGATTTTCTTTTCCCCATCTAGCAACATGGGTAGCAACTGTATGTACTATATAGTTGAAGAAAAATAAACTAATTTCTTAGATAACCTTTATGTATCATTGCATCAGGATGCAAACTTATCCAATACAAAAAAAGTTCTCCAAATTGGAAAGTACATGTATTGTTCATATTGTTGTTACTGTTATTATTTCTTCATGCTGCCTTTTCTGTGAAAGCTGAAGATAGCTTATGAAGGGCTTCTTATAATTTTGTCTTCAGAACAACAATCCTAAAAGATACATTGATTCCTGGATTGTTTGCAAGAACCTGAAAGAAATGAAATGTTGATTTTGGGAATTGATGATTAGAAGTACATGAGATTATAGAAATAATGTAGAAAATTAGAGTAAGAGTTTGATGCATTTTTATTCATCCTTGTACCAAAGAAAGTCAGAAGTCATTCATTTTCTTTTTTTTTTACCTCTTCTTTTTGATCTTTTTCTTTCTCAAACTTTTTCTTTCTTGTCTGTTTATTTTTAACTGTTTTTGGAAATCAACAAAGTTTTTTTAATGTACATTAGTCTGGGAGGGAACTGGTCCAAAATCATCCATGAACTCAGTCATTCAAGTGGGAACTTAAACATGAGTCTAATATACAGTAGCTAGTGGTCTCAAATAATGAGCCAAACTCCTAGTGTGAAAGAAAGCCCAATAATTTACAGGCTGCAGGTAAATTCACCCAGTAACTTTCCATGTCTGATGATGAACTTGAACCCAAGTCTCTCCAGTCTAGTCAACATCTAGACAATGCCCCATAAATATTATGGTGGGGGGAGGGGTAAATTTAGCCATGATGTTTATATGTAATCTCCAATTCAAAGACTATGTATATCATCTGCTAAGAGAAGACTAATACATCCTATCTTTCTTTCGGGCTTCCTACAGAATATGTAAAGTCTATGAGATAAATAAGATGCAGCAGAATTTTCAGTGTTAGATTTTGGCCCGTAAGAAAGCTAAAAAACTAATGTAAAGTACAGGATTACAATAAAGCAAGAAATAAAAAAGAAACAATACATCTACTAGTGAAGGATGACAAAATATCATTCAAGGACCGTAATCTGCCACAGTTTGAGCCAAGAAGAAACCTTTTCATTTCAACAATGGAAGTATTATTATAATTGGAAATAGATATAGAATTTTAAAGTCAAGTTGTCAAAATAGAAAATGGTTCGTCCTCAATAGCTCTACATCTTACTTTGTAGTATATTGAATTATTGTTATCATAGATCAACTATTTGTGCCTCTTGACTGAAGTGTCTTTTGTTTGATCAGCAGGAAAGATATCATGCCTCTTTTCTGACAGAGTACTTGAAGCAAGAGCGGGAACCAAACTGATGTTATTAAGTAGCTTGTTGAATATGGAGGAGCTTCAAGAATCAAATTAAAATGACTGAGCTACATATAACCCATCAGCCACAGACTGTAAATCTTTTGTTTCCATGCAGAATAGTCCAGATTTCATTCTACAGTTACCATATTACTTTTACCACACAAAAAAGTCTGAATAACAGATATGTTTCTATGCCTGTAAAACCAGGCCACCAAGTAGACAATACTGAGCTCTATGGACAAATAAAGCCATTGGCATAAAGAGACTGAAACTACAGTATTTCCATTATTACCTGGAAGTATGTCTAATTTTGTTAGGTTTGATTGTTAATACTTTGAGGAAATCTATCTGAAATGCCTTGATTCTCCTGGGAAGGTTTCTATACTTTCTTCCACATTATCAGATGCTTTAGGATTGTTTGGGGGAAGGGGAGGTTTGTGTGGGTGCACATTTGTGTGTGGTTCAACTTATTATTGAAGGCAGGTTTCATCTACTTCTATAGTTCTTCAACTTTCCTGCCCATCCTTCAGGAACATAATGGGAAGAATTGATACCTTGTCATAGAAATTATTTGAAGCAAATAAAGCCATGAACACTGCAGGGATGCCTGTTCAGGATAATTACTTAAGATAAGTACAGGTAGTTTTCAACTTATGGTCACAACTGGGACCAGAGTTTTTATCACTTAGTGAGGCAGTTAAGTGAGTCGTGCCCAATTTTATGACTGCACTTGCTGTGGTCATTAAGCGAATCACAGAGTCAATCATATGGTTATTTTGTGAATCTGCTGTTTACCATTAACCTTGCTTGTTGGAAGCTGGCTAGGAAAGTCACAAATGACAATTGTATGATCCCAGGACACCTCAGTCATCATAATACATGAAAAAGTACCCTAACTTTGATCATGTGGATGCTGCAATGTTCATAACAAAGGTCAGTTGTAAGTTACTTTTTTCCAACACCTTTGTAATTTGCAATGGTCATTAAACAAATGTCATAAATCAAGGACTACCTGTATCACAAATGTATACCACACTGCATGAAAGTCTAACATGACTTTTCCTTGCTTGGAAACTCGCTTATCTCTGTTATTATTTATTTATTTAGTGTATGGCACATACATGCATTGAATATGAAAAGGCCCCAAGATCATGCACCTGGGAGCCGCAGGAAGGTCTGGGAGAGAAAGCTTTCCAAAATTCTCTGTAGAGTTGTTGCTTGAGATTCATGCAATTCAGCCAGTTTTCAAAGGTTCAGGCAAACCAGCTGTTAAATTATCTTCCGCTTTCAAAGTGAATTCTGGCTGCTGCGCCGCAATGGAGAACCAGGCAGCAGAGCGGCTGATGCGAGGGAAGGAGAAGGCTGCTTTCCCACTTTTTTTCTCCCTGTTCCTCCACCTTCCCTTGTGCTGGCTGTTCTGTTGCCCATTTCTCAATTGCAGCGCAATGCCCAAGATCCACTTTGATTGGGGGGGGGGGTGTAATTTAACAACTGGTTTGCCCAGGGTCAAGTTGGTCATTGCAAGAAGTTCATCCCGCATGTGGGACAGAGCTGGATGACAGGGGTGGGCCATGCCTCCCATGACAGCAAACCTGACTCTGCATCACACTTTGCCTTGCTTTGTTTTAACTGTTTTTTTTTAATATGCTTCAATGGACCCTGCAAAATGTCAGATAAGAGATTTGTACTGCCTATATTCTGCATGAGATGAATTGTGTTCTCCTAATCAGTGTTGATAGCCCAAGGCTGAATGGGAATGAAGTGACCCAAGGCACCCTCCTATGCTGATGTTTTAAGAAACCACATTAAAAAGACTGCACTGGTCTGAAAAGAATCCAAGTCTGAGGCTTAGGATTTGTCACCATCTCCTCTAAACAATGATTTGTCTGTTATTGTTTCGTTACTGCTTTTTTCTGTATAAGATAGGAAGATGCAAAACAATGACGAAAATTATAAATTTGATGATAAAAACTGTTAGATTTGCATGAAGAGTCAGACGCGGAGTGCTTCAGTGAAAAGTTTATTAGTGACTACAGCTCATAACAGACCCAATTTGGCTGGTCTGTGCTGCTACTTATAGCCAGCAGCCGCAGTTGCCAGCCAATCAGAGTGCAGGGTTTTCCCGCACTTTTTAAACCAATCATTTCTGACATTTTACAAGAACAGTTCGAACTAAACCAATGACATTCAAACCTGCATACATAACACCCCTCCCCACTAGGTTCAGTCCATACTCAAACCCCAACCTATCTAATGTATTCTTTTAAATAGGTGGGGCTCTTACGTGTACGTTGAGACCTTCGTGGTTCAGAAGTTTTAACGTTCTCACCCAGTGAGAGGGGAAATGTGTCTGTTGACATTTCCCTAGTTGGACTTCCAGTGAAAGAAGACCCTGTTTGATTGTTAGAATCTGGTCTCTCCTCCCAACCCATCTCCAGCCCAATGTCAGCACCCAAGTCAGGTAGTGATGTGCAATCTTCCACTTGTAAGGATGGATTTTGGCATTGTGACAGGTTTTGGGATGGTTCCTGTCATAATGGCTCATTACACATGGGGTTGATTCTTGTTTGCTGATTATCCTCATGTTCCTCCCCTCCCCCTAGAAAAGGCATTAGGTATGGGAACTAGAGAGGAACAATTGCGATGTTCCTGAGGTAACCTGGATCTAAGCTGATCAATGTGCCTGCTCCAGAGGACTCCATCCTCTGTTTGTACCCTGTAGAGAACGAGGGCCTGTGATTTGAGTTATTTCAGCAGGAATCCATGAAGGCTCACCCATAAGGTTCTTAGCATAAACAGAATCACCCACACTGAACGTGCGAACTTTGCTAGTGGAATCTAGTGGTGTGTTGGGTGCGTAAGTGGGATGAAGGCAGTCAAGGGGAGACCTAAGTTTCCTACCCATCAACAACTCTGCTGGGGATAAGTTAGTTGATGGGTTAGGAGTGATGTGCTGAACACTAAGAAGTTTTTCAACTTTCTCAGTGATGTCCCCAGGACCCAATTGCTGAAGCTTTTCCTTGGTAAAACGTACCATTTGTTCAGCCCGGCCGTTAGCCAAAGGGTGCCCAGGGGCTGTCAGGGCATGTCTGATACCCTGTTGTGCTAGATAGGATTCAAAAGGTTGGATGTAAATTGAGGGCCATTGTCAGAGACAAGAACATCAGGTAACCCGTGGGTTACAAAAAGCTTTTTAAGCTGCTTGATGACAGCATCAGTTGTGGTGGATGCCATAGGGATTACCTCTAGCCATTTGGAATATGCATCTACTATAATAAGGAAGGTGTGCCCTCTGGTAGGGCCAGCGAAATCAATGTGAATCCTAGACCATGGGCCCCTAGGACATTCCCATTCCTGTTTGGGGGCGAGAGGTGGGACAGGCCTGACTACCTGACAGTTGGGACAAGATGCAACCCAGTTTTCAACCATTTTGTCAATACCTGGCCACCATACATAACTCCTGGCCAATCCCTTCATCTTACAATACCAGGATGACCCTCATGTAGCATTTCCAAAACCTCCTTTGCAGTTTTGCAGGAATAACCACCCTGTTATCCCACAAAATACATCCTCTTAATACAGATAATTCAGTTTGCCTGGACTTAAAAGGTTGGGCAAGGTGAGGTAGATCTTGAAGAGGCCAACCTTTCTTAATCCAGCCTATAATAGGAGCCAATAAAGTGTCTTTGGCAGTCTCTCTGGCAATTTCAGCAGCATGTACTGGAAGCTTGGCAACAGTTTCTAGGAAAAAGGTGTGTGCCTCAGGTTCAAAGTCCTCCTTGTGACAAGGAAGTGGGCAACGACTCAAGGCATCAGCATGTCCAATGTCCTTGCCAGGCTTGTGGATAAGGTTGTATGAATAAGCAGCAAGAAATTCAGTCCACCTCAGCATTCTTGGTGACAGGATAATGGGTGTAGGTTTGTCTCCTGCCACAATGCCTAACAAAGGTTTGTGATCTGTGACAATGGTAAATGTTCTCCCATATAAATACTCATGAAATTTCTTGATAGCTGCAACAATTGCCAATGCTTCCTTGTCCAATTGGCTGTAATTCCTCTCTGCTTTGGTCAAGGTGCGAGAGTAAAATGCAATAGGGGCTTCCTCCTGCTGGGAAGCCTGTGGCTCAAACCCCCCACTCCAAAGGGGGATGCATCACAAGTCAGTACAACAGGTAAATTCTCAGAGAACTGTATGAGTACAGCATCAGACGTGATTAGTCTTTTAATACTGTTAAATGCTGATTGTTCTTTCCTGCCCCAGACCCAAACAGACTTTTTGTCAAGCAATCTGTGTAATGGTTCTGCAATGGTTGCCTTCTGAGGTAGGAACATGTGGTAAAAGTTAATAAGTCCAAGGAAGGCTTGCAAATCTGTTTTGCATTTTGATCTAGGGGCTTCTTTGATTGCTTGAACCTTGGCATCTGTAGGGTGGATGCCATGCTTGTCAATCATATAGCCCAAGAACTCAACCTTATCAGTTCTAAGAGTGCATTTTTCTTCTTTGACTTTTAACCCCGCTTTCTTGAATCTGGTAAGGACTTCTCTGAGTCTCTCTTGTAATTGAGTGTCATTTTCAGCAGAGATTAACACATCATCAAAGTAAGGCACTACCCCTGGCAGTCCTTGGAGCATCCTTTCCATAAGGCTTTGGAAGATGCCTGGTGCCACGCTTACTCCAAACTGTAACCTTTACATTTGAAGGCACCTCTATGAGTCACAATGGTTTGGGCCTCTGCAGTGGCATCATCAACTGTTAGTTGTTGATATGCCTGGGCCAGATCCAATTTGGCAAAGACTGTACCCCTGCCAAGTGAATGTAATAAATGATGCACCACTGGAACTGGATATGCGCTCTGTTGTAGTGCATGGTTCAATGTCCCCTTATAGTCCCCACAGATTCTCACTGACCCATCAGTCTTGACTGGTGTGACTATGGGTGTCTCCCATCTGGAGTGGTCAGTGGGCTCTAAAACTCCTTGAGCTATTAGTTTACCTAATTGTGCATCAATTTTTCCCTTTAAGGCAAATGGGACCCTTTTGGGCTTTAAGCGAATTGGGGGCACCTTGGGATCTAGGTTGAAAGTGATAGGGGTCCCCATATACTTGCCCAATCCTTCGCTGAAGACCTCTGGAAACTCAGACTTCAGGGCCTCCTCCCATTCAGTGTTGCTCACGTGATTGATGCCAGTCACCTCGATGCCTAGTGGATTGAACCACTCAAGTCCCAGCAAGCTTGGGCGGTCCTTGTCCACGATGGTCAGGGGCAAACGTTTGGTGTGGCCTTTGAACTTCACGATGAATTCTCTTGTTCCAACTACTGGAATCTTGTTCCCTTGGTAGTCTTTAAGAGTCAGTGCTTGCTTCTGGAAATGCTTCTTCTGAATGTTGGGAAGTAGCCTGTGAATAGTGTCCCATGACACCATAGATAAATAGGAGCCTGAGTCCACTTCCATTTGGCAAGGCCTTCCTTCAATTAGTACCTTCACATGTACTTTTCTGCTTCTTAAGGTTGAAGAATGACCAATGGTGACTCTTTGACGAGTTCTATTCTTCCCATTTGCTTCTGTATTGCGCCCCATTTTCTCACTGAAGTTGTTAGGCTTGAAATCTTTGTCAGGAAACTTCTTTCTGCTTGGTGGAGTTCTGGATGATTTGCAGATTCTTGCTAGGTGACCTCTTTTTTCACAACGGAGACAGATGGTATCAAAAAACTTGCATTCAGTGTGGGGTGCCCCCACAACCTCTGCAATAAAAGTCTTGCCTCTTTCTTCCAAGGTCTTTCCTTTTCTTCTCCATTCTGAGTCTATAAATTCCTTCCTCCACCTCGCTACAGTCTGAATCAGAATCTATTTGCTCGCAATGGGTTGTTGTGGATTTTTCCACATCAGGATGGCTTGCGGCCTTGTTAATTTTCTTCATGGCTGCTGCTGAGGACTTGGTAGCTTCCGCTGAAGAAGCTTCTTCTATGGCCTCCTTAAGCGTGATCTTAGGTTTCATTAATAATTTGCTCTGCAAAACCTTGTCTTTAGGCCTAGAACAAATCGATCGCGCATGGCCTCTTCTAAGTTCATAAATTCACATGCACCCTCAATGTCCCTTAAACTTGCCATGAAGTCATTAACGTTTTCACTTTCCCCTTGATCCCGACGGTAAAACTCGTGTCTCTTAATGAGGCACGATACTTGTGGCGTGTAATGGGCTCTTAATAACTTTTCTAAATCGGGCCAGTCCATTACCTTCACGTCTGCAGCTCCCGCCAATGCCTTCGCCATCTTGAAAACTGCCGGACCGCAGTGGGTGAGAAAGACCGCCCTCTTCCGCTTGTCGCAAATGTCGGCGAGATCGTTTCCCTCCAAATACATTTGGAAACGATCTGCATACAAGTCCCAGTCTTCTGCCGTCGGATTGAACAGGGCTGGGGGGGTGTTCAGCACAGCCATCCCTCTCGGCTTCTTCTCTGCGTTGTCTTCTCTTTGGGAAGGATCCCACCTTCATCGCCAGTGTTAGATTTGCATGAAGAGTCAGATGCGGAGTGCTTCAGTGAAGAGTTTATTAGTGACTACAGCTCATAACAGACCCAATTTGGCTGGTCTGCACTGCTACTTATAGCCAGCAGCCGCAGTTGCCAGCCAATCAGAGTGCAGGGTTTTCCCGCACTTTTTAAATCAATCAAACTAAACCAATGACATTCAAACCTGCATACATAACAAAAACAATTTTGATTCAGAGTGAGAAATTCAGTTTTAGAGGCCTGCCTAATCTTGGCCTTTCCAACTAGGGAAATCTTTTTTTAAAAAAAATCTTAACTCTTGTAGTTCTTCACTGAGTTTTAGATCATTCTGCCACAGGCAGACACCAAAGACACATATCATTTTTTGTCTAAAGCTGTAATAAGTAATTGGAGTAAGCTCTCTGCATTTAAATTAACCTATCCTAGAGTCCCTGAACCCCAACTACTTTTAAATCCAGTCATTTGAGCATTAGAAAAAAGAAAATTAGCTAACACTAACTGAAGTGAAGAAATATTTTAAGCCAGTATAACATTAGATATAGTATTTCCACTGTTGTTATCGGCTTAGAAATAAATTCAGCTGTGCAGTATGCAGGAACATTGAAACAAAGCTTAAAATATAAACTGCTAAAAGTAGCATGAAAAGTAGCATAGAATAATCTTGTAGGATTTATATTCAGAATAAAACTAGCAGTCACATTCACTTGGGCAAATGGGGCTTGATTTTGGTACATGCACACGGGTAAATTTTATTTTTATCCATCATAACATTCTGAGGATGGTGTTGAAGTCCTGGTGAACAATTATTATTGTCTAAGTGCAGACTCAAAGTTGATCATAGTGTAATGTGAATGCGGTTTGAATGGCTATCCCCACAAAACCATCCAGTATGAGCAATTCTTTGCATGTATATAAGGAAAGTATCAATCTAGTTTTATTGGCACTGTGTAAATTAACACATTTCTCTTCAGTTATTATTACTGCAGATCTTTCTGCATTTTCCAAATGGCTAAGCTTTATGAATGTTTTCATGTTTCATTACTGATTTGTGAAGAGTTTGAAGAATAGCCCTGAAGCATTTACCCTATTATTCCCTAATAGGAACTTCAGTATCTCCTGTAATTGTTTAACACCAGATTACTTATTGAGACTCCCAATCCAATATTAGAAAGGCTGCTATATTAGCTACTTGATTTAAAAATACAAGACTAATAGCATCTTGGGACTTTTTTTCCAAGAAGGTTATGGTTGTGTGGCAATACCCTTTCTTAATAAACAATATTTTTATGAAACTGTATGAAATCAGTTATTCAGAACTATAACATAATGCAGATTAATGTTGGAATTAATGCTTAAACATGACTTCCCACCCATCCTAAGTTAATGAGTGAATCAGGAATTGAACTCTGGACTTTCTAATTAATGGCTACTGCTCTTAACTGTTGTATGCATTTACTCTTTCATCTAACTCTTCTATAACTGTTATTAGAGCAGGAATAGACAACTTGTGACCCATAGCCAGTATGTACCCTCTTCAGCCTCAACTTTGAAAGTTTGAGAGCACCCCATGCTTAAACAATAGAAGATAGATAGATAGATAGATAGATAGATAAATAGAGATAGAGATAGAGATGTATAGAGAGATAAAGATAGATAGATATAGACAGACAGACAGACAGATCAATCCAGATATAAAAGAAAATCATTACAAACAGAATAAAATGAATAAAGATGTAAACTTAAATTCTGCAGCAAAATTTGACTCAAGCAATAAATCATCCTTTATACCATTATAAAGAGTTTTTCATAATATGCATGGTCTCAGACAGAAATGTTGTCACTCTATATGGATTTTGAATCAGATAAATGGAGAGTGATCTAAACCATATCTGATGTCTAAAGCAATAACTTGGAAGGAATGGTATTAGTAGTATTGAAATCCTTACAAAAGGAACAATACTGTAAAATGATTCCCATTGAGCTGACAGATTTCCAAGGGCTAAGGACATAATTTTTCCAAATATGGACAACTGCTAATCCAGGGGTCCCCAATCCATGGACCAACACCAGGCCACAGCATTCCAGAAATCGGGCCACACAAATAAGCAAAGTCCTTTCTGTGGAATGCAGGCAGCATACAAACCACACCCTCTTCAATCCACTGAAAACCCTTTCTCCATGCAATCAGTCCCAGGTGCCCAAAAGATTGGGGGGCACTGTGCTAATCTACTTTGGATAATTGAAGGCCATGCATTTAGTTGGGCATTTAGTTGGGCTATTAAAAATACATGTTGCTCCTTGGTGGGAAGTCACTGAAAAAGTAGGAAACCAGGGCAGAGATGTTAATAAAGTTGTTAATGGTGCAGCTTTGTGTTGTTCTGCTGAAATAGTCTTGTTTACTTGTGTCCAAAATATACTGTTTGATAGCTTCTTTGGATTTTAAAAATTTCATAGATACCATAAAAGATGGTAAAAAGCTATATTTCATTAGCTTTTTTTTTCAGACAACTTGTCCACCTAAGATGATATTGATTATATAAGATTAAGAGACTAAATATAGTATAAAAGTTTTAGCTAATACATTGGCCTATTTTTCAAAACCAGTCTTCTAGAAAAATAAGTCATAGGTAATGGATGAAGGCAACCATTACAAAGCTTTTATTGTTTGTTTATGAAGCTTCTGTGAACCTTTGAAGGGGTAGGTTCAGTTCAAAGTAGATATGATCAAAGTACCCTATCAAATCTTTGACTATCGGTTTGAGGCCTTGAATCAAACTGATGTTCTCATGCTTTCCCCCTTCACAGATTTGCAATACTTGTTTCAACTTCTTTTCTATAAACAGACAAAACTAAAAAGGATGAGACTGAACAACTTTAGTTACTGCTGCAACCCCACATACACTCTTATCACAGTGCTGGGGGACTATATGGCACTGTTGTGTCATTCTTCCTCTAGAATTGGATGGGTAATTTTATTTGGAGGGTGGGAAGAAGCAGAATTATCGCATTGCTTGCTGCATAGATCAAGCACTTAAAACATAACAAGGAATCCCACAGATAAATTTACTTTATTTCTTCAACACTATAAAAATCGTTACAGGCACAATGCTGTATCTTATACAGAAGTGATGCAATTGTTTTCCCCAGAAATTCTCAAAGGTCAAAAGGTATAAAATGGCCACCTAGTTTATAAAAAAAACATTGAGTAATAAATGATGACCACTGACATTTTAATGGCCTAGAAGTTTAGGGCTTTGCATTTGCATGTAATATGGAATTCTATTTGATATTTGTATTGTTCTATAGTGTAGTCACAAAATCCCTAACTACAATTTTAGCTTAATTTATCATAAGTCTTTCTTCCTTTAAACAAAGTATTAAGGACTATAACAGTCTTCACATACACACACCCTTGCAGACAGAAAGAATAGCACAGAGTATGGCATAGAGTAAGAATTTGTCTAGTGGTCAGATGTGTGGATTTTAACTTTTAAATTTGATTATACAATTTAAATAAAAATGAAATAAAAAGAAAGTCATTATGCAGTCCTATTTCATCTACTTATTTCTACAGATATGTCCTTGGGCACTACAGTGGAGCTTCAGATACTTGTTCTAATGCAGATTTTGTATGAGAGATATAGCTTGCAGGCTGTTGATGAGGCTGGCCATTTCCCCCCAAACTTATCTAGCAGAATTGAATCAAAATGGGATTTAAGGGCAATAAAATCAGGATTTAAAGCCCCACAGAGCCTTGCAGCGTATTTTTCTGCCAGATGTTGGAATACTGAGTAATAGTCAATTGTTGACCTGCCAGTTCTAAAGCCAGATTGTTCATTTGCAATGTTGTTTTTGGACTCCCTCCAATCCCAAAGTTTTAGGAAAAGGTACCTCACATTTGTTTGCTGTTTATACTCACCAACTGGATGGGTGATAGCTTTCTGGGTCTCTCTGGAACCTTTTTTTTATAAATAGAATAAATAATTGAGGAAGCCCAGTTTTTGGAAATTAACAAAGAAGAATAACTAACAATAAAATGTTTTGTAGGATTGGTGCCCAACAGAATAATACAAATTCATTGGTACCCACCCATATGTTTTTATCAGCATGATTTTCCCCTTTCTCTATCATTAGTCCTTCCTCCAAATTTCACTGGCCCAAATGGGAAAAAAACAGGCAGAAATTCAGATGCTAAAAATTAGCAGCAACATCTTGCAGGTTGAAAAATGTTATCTAAATTACAAATTATATCAAAATTAAAATAAACGCCTCCACAAAAACTTTCTAGAACTAAAATTAAAACAGAAAATTGAAGATGATTGTTAGGATAATTAGGAATTGTTTTTTTCAACTGAGCAATGACTACTGAGAGTAGCTGTGGAATTGTTCCCAGTTTCTGTTCAAGGTTACTCATAACAGCCATCATTTTTTAAATATACAGTATAGCAATCAAAACTATTCTGCTGTAGGGGATAGAGTAGATGACCCACAAGAGATCTCTTCCCCATCAAACAACATAACAGACTATTTGGGCTGAAATTAATGAAATGCTAACATTGTAGAATGAAAAGTATTAATATTCATTGCTTATCTGACATTCACAAACTAGAAAGAAAGGGAAAAGTATTATTTGGAGCACACTATCAATCTTCTTAGGTACCTCCAGAAAAAAATATAACTGCATAATAATTTGAAGAAGAAAGGGGAAAAAATAAACATTGGAGATACTGAATAGGAGTTATATAGTCCATGTTTTAGTCCTCCAGGTCGGTCATCATCTAACAGTTTGTGGAATGGATCAGATGTATTCATCAACAGACAACAAAATTATATGCTCTTTGCAATAATCATTACCATTGTCTTCCTTGAATGTATTCACATTACCAAGTATAGGCAAAAGGGGGCTGTTTTTAGGAGTGGAGTTTCCAGGTAGCTATGCAACTTGCACCTATATGGTCCTCAGAATCCAAAAGGCTATGAGTTCTACATACACTAAGAACTATAGGTTTTCTAGCTATGTCCAAGTAACATGCCCCACCATGCTTGTAGTTAAAATACACACGTCTAGAAGTTATCCAGGTTGGAAAGTACTTGTATAGATCCTCCAACATTAGTTAGATTGCAGATGAACTTATTTAGATGAGTAACAAAATATAGCTGTGAGTGCTGTGGGAAGAAAAAATAGACTATTGATCTATCAGATTCAATAAGGCCTTTGGATGATAGCAGATCGCAGAATAAAAGAGACATGAACCAAAGTTTTAGACAGGATGATTTCAAAATGTACCAGAACTATTTATAATCCTGTTGAACTGTTGTTGTGGAATGTGATTTTGCAAAGTATGTAGTTTTGAAAACTGTAAGAAATAGGGAACAGAAAATAGCCGATGGATAGAGGTTTGAGATGTACACGGGGTATATGTGGAGACTGTCTGTCAGTAAGAAAGAACAGAGAGGTAAGTTGTGAAATGCATGCAGAAAAGTATAAAAAGAATGTCTTGGGATTTATTGCTTGTGCTTTGTCTGTGTTCCTCTTTTACTGAATTATTTTTATGACAGATGGTGCCATGACCAGGATAAGACAGTTGCTGGAAGAGACTTGCCATCTGGTCAGGACTTCTGACCCCTTTTGGTTTGGATGCTCAGGTCACCAGCCTGTTCTTAATCTGAAGCCTCTGGTCTACTTTGGATCAGAGGTAAGCCATGTGGTCCTATTGGCTAAGCCACCCCAGAGTGGTGGTGAAGAGGGGGGAGACTGCCAGCAGGGTCGAGGAGAGATGCATCTCTCCTCCCCAGCTGGCTTTTACTCCCTTTCCTGAATGCGGCTGCAGTGGTGGTCAGAAATGGCCACCTCAAAGAAGAACCCAACCGGACAAGATCATGTAGGAGGAAGTTGGGAAGAGAAAGTGACTGACCAGGCTGAACAGAGAAATCACCCATTTAAGGTACCTGGAATTTGAGCAACAAAGAATAATACTATCCCTAAAAAAGACTTTCTAAAGCAGCGAAAGGAAAGTGAAGGAAAAAGAATTGTTTTTTCTTCCTCTTTAAAACTGACAGTTCTAATAGATCTTAAACATTAAGAAGAAGAGATTTGAATAAGAATTGATATTAATCCTCTTTGACATCAATAGGCTATTCTTAGCTGAAAATAAAGTGTCAAAGGGATAAAGATTCTTGAATAATCAAAAAGCCTTTTAAAAAGAGAAAAAGAAACCAGAGGAGGAAAACAAAAAGAGGGTAGAATCTGGAAAAATGAACGATACCATCTGGAGCTAAAAAGTATTGAGAGTGAAAGTCTTGAGAAGGATACATCTTAGCTGCAATCCTGTTACAAGATATCAAAGCCCCTAGAAAGAGAAAGTGAGAAAAGAAGCAAGAGACAACTATAGACTATTGTATGATTCCTGGAATCTTGGCAGTGGATCCTAGTGAAATGGACTAAAATTAATTTGGGGTTGTTTAAAAAATAAAAAAACTTTTCAAAATGCCATCACTCCTTGAAGAACTGAAAATGATACCTAAAGAATATAAAGAAGAAGCACAAATGAAAGGAGAGACTTTTTGCCCCACATTTCAATTTATGGAAATGGAGATTCCAAAATATCAAAATCAACAAGAAATATTTGCTGAACAAGAAGGGTGGGATGAAGAAGAAGCCATCTTTAATGACCATGCAGTAAAAAGAGGAAGGGGGGAAAGGGAGTTAAAAAGTTAAGATCTGAAGCAACAACCAAAAAAAAGTGCAATTTGAAAAGTAATTATAATGCCAGAAAGAAGCAGAAGGGGGATCTCAGAAGGGAGATTTGGACAGAAAAGGGAACAAAAAAGAGGGAAAGGAAGAGTGGGGGGATGGAAAAGAAAAGAAGCTATAAAGGATTGGAACAAGATAGAAAGAGACAGGAGAAGTGTACATGGATTAAAGGGATTAATTTATTTAAGAGACACAAAGACAATGGTTAGAAGTTTAATTTAAAAAGAAAATTCTGCAAGGGTACATGGGATAATATTGCTATATTATTAGAAAATGTGTTAGATGTAATGGAATATTTCTTCTTAGTAATTAAATGATGTAAAGAGGATAAGAGAATAAGGTTTTTAATGATTTAAAAATTTAAAAATTTAAAAGAAACATAAAAGGATTTGTTTTTTAAATATAGTAATAAGTTAATATGAAATACAGATGATCAAAATGAATGATAATTGATGTTATTTGTTAATAAGATGGATATTAATATTAAAGGTGGAGCTGAATTTGAAATAGAAATATGTATTTTATATATATGTATATCTTCTTTTTGTTATTTGTAAGGGAATGTACCAAGCAGAATTCGGTTGATAGCTATGTTAGAAAATGATTTGGGAAGGTGTACTTTAAGTGTTAAGTAATAATTGAATAGATAATAGTTAAAAGATATAAAGGTGTTATAACTCCAGCTTTAGCAACTACAGGTATGTATATGAAAGTGCTAAAATATTAAATGGAAAGATATGGAAAACTAGAAAAAGAAATGTAATTGAAATTAGAAAAGAATAGAATAATTAAAAATACGATTGTAGAAAGTAGAGAAATGGAAAAGCTATGGAAAAAAATCATGAAAATGGATATAAGATATGGATTAGAATACATAAGATGAATATGTAACTGAATTTATGTCTGTATGGAGAAGTGACAACCTGGGAGCCCACTGTTCTCAAAAAAAGATGTTTTATGTTCTTTATGTATGTTTGTCTATGTTTGTTTTTAAAAAATAAAAAAAAGTATTTTAAAAAAAAGAAATATTGGTAGGCCATATTTCTACCAGCCACAAATACACATGCCAACCCTGTTGTAGATCGTGTCCTTCTAGAAATAAGAGTCTTTTATTATTTAAATCAGTGGTTCTTAACTTTTTTGAAAGAATCACCCCCTTGAGCCATTGAGGAAGTTGTCATCGCCCCCTCCCCCAACATAACCGCCCCCCTGCCACCTCTTAGCATCCCCAAGGGGGCCAGCAGAGGGGCGCTAAGAGGCGGCAGGGGGGCATTCGAGGCGCCAGCCCTGCAGGTTCACCCACTGACTGTAGTAATGCTCCAGAGCTGGCGCCTCCAATGTGGAAGCGGTGGTGCGTTATGTGCCACCGCGGCCGCATTCGATGTGCCACCCCCTGCCACCTCCTAGCATCCCCAAGGCCAAGTGGGCCAGCAGAGGGGTGCTAAGAAGAGGCAGGGGGGTGTTTGAGGTGCTGGCCGGCCCTGCCATTTCACCCATTTTTGCTCTGCCTCCGGAGCAGTGCTACAGTCAATGGGTGAGCCTTCAGGGCCGGTGCCTTGAATGCCCCCCTGCTGCCTCTTAGCATCCCCAAGGGGGCCAGCAGAGGGACGCTAAGAGGCGGCAGGGGGGGGCGGTGTCTCGAATGTGGCTGCGGTGGCACGTAATGTGCCACTGCTTCCACATTGGAGGCACCGGCTCTGGAGCAGTGCTAGCACCTCGAATGCCTCCCTGTCGCCTCTTAGCACCCCTCTGCCAGCCCCCTTAGGGATGCTAAGAGGCAGCAGGGGGGCGTTCGAGGTGCTGGCCCTGCAGGCTCACCCCATTGACTGTTGTACTGCACCTGAACCGGCACCTCGAATGTGGCAGCATGTTGGGAAAAGCCCCACCACTGCTTTCCCAAAGTGCTGCCGCTCTCGCATTCTTTCTGTCTGTCCATCCGTCCGTCCATCCATCCATCCATCCAAAAGGTCTGTCTGTTTGCCTGCCTGCCCTCCTGCCTATCTACCTACCTGTCTGTCTTTTTGTCTACCTACCTACCTACCTATCTACCAATATAGATCTCTCCCTCCCTCCCTCCCTCCCAATATATCTCGCTCCATCGCCCCCATATCACCCCCTTCCATTCCTTCACCCCCCTGAAAAACAAAATCGCCCCTTGGGGGACGATATCACCCAGATTAAGAACCACTGATTTAAATTGATCCAATCCTTGATCCAGGTCAAGGCTGCCGCCTGGTAATATAATTCCCATTCTGGGAAGCCAAATCCCCCTCTTTCTTTACATCTTGAAGATGTTTCAATTTAATCCTAGGTCTCTTTCCCTGTCATATAAAATTTAGCGTCATTTTATTCAAATAAAATGTCCCATCTGGACTATTGCAATGCTCTTTACATGGGGCTGCCCTTGAGGACCACCCGGAGGCTTCAACTTGTCCAGAATGCAGTGGCACGGTTTGTGATGGGAGGATCCCAATACTCCCATGTTACACCCCTCCTGCATGAGCTGCACTGGCTACCAGTTGCTCTCTGGGTGAGATTCAAGTTGCTGGTCTTGACCTATAAAGCCCTTCATGGAATTGGACCAGGGTATTTGCAGGAGACCCTGCTGCCAATAACGGTTCCCTGACTTCCCATGCACTCCCACTGGCAGGGTCTCCTCCAGGTGCCATCGGCCAGGCAATGTTGGTTGGCGGCCCCTAGGGGTAGGGCCTTCTCTGTGGGAGCACCCGCCCTATGGAACCAGCTGCCCCTGGAGCTCCAGGTGGCCCCTGACCTCCGATCCTTCCTCCGTGGCCTAAAAACATGGCTGTTCTAACTAGCCTACCTGGACTGATGGGGGGCGAGGGCTTTTAGTTGTAGTTTTAAATTTTAGCGGTCTTATGAGACTGTGGGTTTAATAGTTTTTTAATATTTGTATTATTGTTTTTTGTGATTGTAAGCCGCCCTGAGTCCTCAGGGAGATAGGGCGGCATATAAATCTGATAAATAAATAAATAAATAAATAAGTAAATAAATCTTTAAAGAGATTTTTTATATAATTTAATCGGTATGTTATGGAACAGAAATAGGACTTTAGGTAATATATTCATTTAATTGCTGATATTCTTCCTATTAGTGAGTCTTAAATTGTTCCAAATTTCTAGATCATTTTTTATTTGTTTCAGTAGTTTCTCATAGTTATCTTCTTTGATTGTTGAACAACATGCCGAAATGGTAATTCTTAGATATTTTATTTTTGGACTATTTGGATATCTAAATTTTTGGCTAGATTTTCTTTTTGTTTACAAGTCATATTCTTGGCTATACTTTTCATTTTGCCTTTGTTTATTTTCAGGCCAGCTACCTCCTCATATTCCTCAAGCTTTTCTATTAATTTCGGGCCCATTTGCTTAGGATCTTCCATAATAAAGATTAAATTGTCAGCAAATGCTTGTAATTTAAATTTTTATTTTTTGATTTCCAACCCTTCTACCTGAGGCTCTTGCTGAATTGTCCTTGCTAAAACCTCCGATGTAAATATAAATAATAGCAGTGAGAGAGGGCAACCTTGCCCCTGCCGTTCTGTATATTGAAATTATTTGTCACTTCTCCATTTATTATTATTTTTGCTTCTTGTTTTGAATATATTGCCATAATATTGCTGAGCGCATTGGGTTGTGCTCCAAAAATTGTAAGCCACCCTGAGTCTTCGGAGAAGGGCGGCATATAAATGTAATTTTAAAAAAAAAATTATATTCAGAAAATTTTTGCCAATGTCCATATGTTTTAATTGCTGTATTAGAAATGGCCAATTAACATTATCAAAAGCTTTCTGAGCATCTAGGAATAGTAGTGCTACCTGTCGGTCGCTATGTGCTTCATAGTATTTGAGAATATCCAGACTATTCTTATATTATGTTTAGTTTGTCTTTTTGGTAGGAAACCATTTTGGTCAGTATGGATGAATTTGTTCAGATAATTTTTAAGTCTCTCAGCTATAATCATTGTAAAGTTCTTGTAATCTGCATTCAGGAGGGATATTGTCCTGTAGTTTTGAATCCGTGTCTGGTCTATATCCTCTTTTTTATTAGTACAATATTAGTCTCTGTCCAGGACTTTGGTATTTTTGCCTCTAATAACACTGCATTGAAAACTTCCAATAGGTACTGGCTCAGAATATTTTGATGTTTGGTAGCCCATCTGAGCCAGATGCTTTATTATTATTTTTTGTTTATCAATTGCCTTGGTAATTTCTGACAATTTAATTCCCTCATTAAGCATTGATTTTATTTCCTCTGGATTTCTTGGAAGTTCAGCTTCTCTTAGATATGTCATGATCTTTTCTGCTGCTCTTTTCTTCTGAGTGTCTTTCATTTTCCATATAGAGTTTCTCATAGAACCTCTGGGCGATTTCCTTCTTAGTATTCTCATCATAGTATATCTTTCCTTCTTTGTCTTGTAATTTGTTAATCCATTGTTTATCTTTTTGTCTCTTAACTATTGTGCTAACCATCGTCCAGGTTTGTTCACATTTTCAAAGAAGTTCTGTTAGGCTAGCTTGAGTTGTTGTGCTAATCTCTCTGTTTCTAAAGTAAGTAGTTTATATTTAAGTAAATCCATTTTATTTTTCAAACTTTTGTTATTTGGTTCTTTCTGATGTAATATCTCTGTTTATAATCTTCTAACTTTTCCCAATAATGTTTTTTCTCCTTATTTCTCTTAGCCATATAGGAGATTGTCACTCTTCTCATATATACTTTTGCTGTATCCCAAAGGATCTGCAAAGATGTGTCATCTTGTTTATTCAGTTTAAAGAAAAGGTCCATTTCTTTTTCCATCTTTAATCTAAATTCTTTTTCTTTAAGGATTCCTTGTTGGAAAGTCCATCTTGGCATAGTCTTGTGTCCTTTCCATTGTAGGCTTATAGGATTATGGTCAGCCCAGAGGTTGGTCTCTATATTTACTTTTTGAATTTCCAAGTCTATTTCTTTTGAAAGCCACACCATATCTATCCTAGACCATGCTTTATGATGATTAGAATAGTATGTGTAGTAGTTTCCCCTGCTTCTTTCTCTCCAGGCATCAAGCAAATTTAAGTTTTTAGTCATGTCAAAGAATGTTTTTGGGAGAGCTCTTTTTTTTCATTTTCTTATATCATTGTATTTGTGGTTCTATCTACAATTGATAGAATTGATTGTGGTTCTATCTACAATTAAAAGAGCTTTGGTGGCTCAGGCTGTTAAATGCCTGCTCTTAAGATCCAGCTGTCTACAATTACTGTAGGCTCGAATCCCACCAGGCTCAAGGTTGACTCAGCCTTCCATCCTCTCGGGGTAGGTAAATTGAGGACCCAAGATTGTTGGGGGCAATTAGCTGACCTTGTAAAAATGCCGCTTAGTAATAATAAGCAGGCATATACAATGGAATGAAGGCTATTGCTGAGCACATTGGGTTGTGCTCCAAAAATTGTAAGCCGCCCTGAGTCTTCGGAGAAGGGCGGCATATAAATGTAATAAAAAAAAAAGTTGCATTGAAATTTATTCAGATCCCATCACATTCAATATCACTAATTATGCTATGTAAGTTAGTGGTTCCCAAAGTGGGCGGTACTGCCCCCTGGGGGGCAGTGGGATGCCTTAGGGGGTGCTAAGAGGCAAGGGGGCCAGCAAGGGAGCACTAAGAGGTGGCAAGGGGTGTTCAATGTACCAGCCCCGCAGGCTCACTGACTGCCGGCCATGCAGCCCATTGACTGTTTCATCACTCCGTAGCTGGAGCCTTGAATGCAGAACCTGCATGCAGCGAGCCTTGCCAAGCCTGGGGGGAGGAGGTCAGAGGTGGCAGAAAGGGGGAGCCTTAGCTTGCAGGATGCCCTCTTCGGTGGAAGCGGCGGAGGCACGTCAAAAGGCCCAAAAGCAAAACCCTTCCAAGGCGTGCAGTGGAAGGGGTGGGTGGTCCAGCGTTAGGGGCCTGCTTCCCCGGAGAACAAGGGAGCACACAGTGCCCACCTGGCCTCCGCCTCTCCAGCCAGCCGGGCTTGCGTGCAGGATGTGGGTGGGTGCAGCTGCAGCTCTCCAAGGCATGTGGCTCGGTTCAGTTTGGCTCTATGTGGCCGGCCTGGACCTAGAACCTAGCCTCCCTCTGCAGCCTGGTTCTTCTGACCGAGCCCTGTGCTTGCTTGCTTGCTTATTTTCCAAGTGATCATTCCCTCTGCCTCCACTGGTCTGGTCTGCTTCTACACGCCTTCCTACATACATACATACAAAAGGTCTACCTGTCTGCCTGCCTGCCTTCATGCCTACCTACCTACCTACCTGCCTGCCTGCCTGCCTGTCTTTCTGTCTACCTACCTACCTATCAATATAGATCTAGCGATCTATCTATCTACCTACCTCCTACTTATCTACTAATCTATCTACCTACCTACCTACCTATCCATACATTCATCCAAAAGGTCTGCCTGCCTGCCTACCTACCAATCTATCTACCTACCTACCTACCTGTCTCTCTCTGTCTCTCTCTCTCTATCCATCCATCCATCCATGTTCGAAGTGCCAGCCCCGCAGACATATTGGGAAAGTAGAGCAAAGCCAGTCTGGGAGGGAGCGGGGGGAGAGCTGATGCATCAGATTGAAATGAGGCCTAGTTTAGACTGAGGCCCTTTTCCACATTGAAACATCTTTGCCAGCACACTGAAACATGTTTGGCTTCTATTAAAGGTTTTGTGGACGAAACATGGGCAAAACTATCAAGAAGCTCTCACATTTTGTTGAGGCTTTAACTCCCTTCTAACCCTGCTGGAGCAGGTGATTGGACTAGAATAGATATCTCATTATCTTTCTCCTCCCTCCCTTCCTCCCTCTTTATTTCTTTTTCTTTCTGTCCCTTCCTTCCATCCCCCACCCTTTCTTTGTCCCTTTTTCTTTCTTTCCCTTTTTCTTTTCTTTCTCTCTCTCTCTCTCTCTCTCTCTCTTTCCCTTTCTCAGGCTCACCCCATTGACTTGGCTTGCTTGGGCAGGTCCCTCCAGTGCAGTGGGCTCAATGGGATGGACCTGTGGGGTCGGCACCTAGAACGCGGCAGTGGTGGCACGTTTGAAAAGTAGAGCAAAGCCAGAGGTTGGTAATTTTTGCCGCAAAGAGTCACAAAAGCTTCTGGGTTGTGCACAAGAAGGGACACATGTCAATGCAATTCAGCAACATAAAATAAAGAGATACAAATAAAACAAATCAACAAGAATCGGCAAAGCATCTCTGATTAGATTTTATTCACTACTAGAATCTAATCAGAGATGCTTTGCCGATTCTAGTCCAATGACTTGCTCCAGCAGGGTTAGAAGGGTTAGAAGGGAGTGTGTGTGTATGTGTGTGCATGGCTGTCAAAACACCAAAAACAGGTCAAGTATCTCTGGGGAGGCCAGTCATAAATTAGAACACTTGCTAAACAACTGGCCATTAAGTGAGGACCACTTGTTTGCCAGTCACTTGGCCACACCCACCCAGTCACATGACCAGCAAGCCACACCCACCCAGTCACGTGACCAGCAAGCCACACCCTCAAATTAGGCCACGCCCACAGGAATTTGAATCCCACCCTTGGATGGGGGACACCGAGGATGAGTTTGTAGCACCAAGGGGGCGGTGGACTGAAAAAGTTTGGGAACCACTGATGTAAGTTTTTATAGAAGAGCTCTTGGGCTCCATTTGTTGCATAAATTTCAAAAATTATTACATTCTTATGGTTTAATTTAACCTCTACTATCAGAATTCTATTATCAGCTTTCTTCTTAGCCATGTTTCATTTGTGGTCATCCTAACAAAGGTTGTTAAACTATACCCCGAGAACTCAAATCCTAGCCAATTGATCTTCATTCATATCCTTCTCCCTCTTCATTTCTTATAAGGGCAATGCATACCATACATTTTATTGTATTGTATTCTACTTTTATATTGAATGAGAACATGATTTTGCTTATCTGTTAACTGTCCCAACTAAATCACTGGAATATTTTGGTTTTTGTATGCTAATACTTTGTGTTCAATAACGTCCCTTTTTTAACAACCTATTGTGTGGAAATGCAATGCTAATCAGAGAGAAGGGTCTGAACATGTTGCATTTAGATATAATTAAATTAGTGCTTAAATGAGTTCTCCTTAGCACATAGTCTGGTAAGGATAAAAAAAGGAGGACTGGTTAATGATTGGATTATCTACTGAAAACTAATTTAGTATTGAGAGCCACTTAGTGGTGGTATACAAATTGGATTGATCAATCAATGATAAATAAAGTTTATTCAAAAGCTGAATTCATGGTGCCACAGTGGTTAAAATACAGTATTACAGGCTGACTCTGTCCACTGCCAGGAGTTCGATCCTGACTGGCTCAAGATTGACCCATCCTTCCATTCTTCTGAGGTCAGTAAAATAAGGACCCAGATTGTTGCACCCAGGTTATTGGGGCAATATGCCGACTCTGTTAACCACTGAGAGAGTGCTGTAAAGCACTGTGAATTGATGTATAAGGACTAATAAGTGCTATTACTGTTCACGAACAAAGGTGAATATACACGTCCTAGGATAATGCTGCAGCATCCAATCTGTGTCAGAAGCTCAGAAGACAAAAACTCTGGTCTGGTCACCCACACAGATTGGATCCTGTTATTGCTATTGAATCCCTAAATTTAGTTTATCAGCCATCCCTAGATATTAAACTAACTGGGGAATAATAGGAACTGGAGTCAAACATATCAAAAAGGCACTAATTTTAAATAAACATTTTGTCTGCTTTTAACAGATCATTGTGTGCCAAGCAACTCAAAGGAAGCCTGTTTAGCATTGTATAAAAATATGGTGAAACTTTTTTCCCTTAAACTTTGAAGGATAGCCAGATGAAATGGACAGGTTTCTCTGCCTCTTCCTTTTCAATGTTTCCAGTTGCTGAAAGAACAAAAGTAACCTCATAAGGGATCATTCTTCGAAGTTGCAAATCAGACAAGGATCAACTAACAAATGGCTGCCAAAGCAAAGGTCCCTTGTGATGATAATGACAACAAAGGGGGCAACTCTGGACCAAATTACAATGTGTTTATCTCATGTTTACTTTAATCCTAACAAACTAAGTACTTAGGCATGCTGCTTAATCTTTCTGGAGAGAGGGACTCTACTAACCTTACTGAAATTCTCTTTTTTCCAGGCAAAAAACTCTGACATGAGAAAGGAGTCATAAAGAGGCTGGAGCTGCATTGGTAAACAGGCTCAGAGGGGAGCTTTCTGAAATTGCTTTGAACTCTTCCTTATAATTATTTTATTGTAGGATCATTTTTATGCTTACGATAGTAGAGAGAGAATGAAAGCTACAGCCTTCTTAATTGCCAATGTGAATTGTGAGGGTGGAGGAGTAAAATCGCAGTGTTACCTTTTCCAAGCAATAGTCTCTCAGCTCTATATAGTGATGTTATGTGTATTGCCATCACCATTTTGTGTAAGAAGCTTTTTGGGAAAAGAAGTCTTTGTTGTATATCTCAAAAGCCTCTGGAGAAATTGTGATTTGAAATAATTAGGCTGGAGGAATGGATATTCTGAGGTGCCAGAGCTATATATGATCCCCAAACAATAACATACATATTCCATACATACACTTAAAATAACATGCATTGTTTTAAAAAGTAAAAAAGTATTCCCCTTACAACAGAAGTCATGGCTACAGGAGCAAGGAGACTCCATAAATGAATGAACAAATGAATATTCTAGGGCAGTGGTCACCAGCCAGTGGGCTGGGGACCACTGGCAGTCCGTGAGAAAATTTTGGTGGTCTGCAGAGAAATGTTACACCCAAAGCACCCCCCAAAGCTATTATTTCAGGCTACGTGGGGACACAAGGCTTGCGTTGCTTGCATTGCGAACAACACGAGGTAGTGATGGGAGGGCGGAAAGGGCAGGGGGATAAAACTTGCCCCACGTGCCTCACCTGGTCACCGGGCTGCTTCTTTCCACTTCTTTCTTCTTCTGCTTTTGGCTGCACGCAAGGAAAGCAGCAAAAGTCTTTCTCTCTCTCCCAAACTCCACCAGAAATGAGTCTTTGGAACCCTGCAAGGCATCCTGCTCCAAGAGGCTGTGCCAGCACAACAAGCCTCACAAAGACTCATTTCTGGTGAAGTTTGGGGAAGAGAAAGAAAGACTTCTGCTGTTTCTGCTGCTTTCCTTGCATGAAGCCAAAAGTCTCTCTCTCTCTCCCCCTGAGAACGGAGCTGGAGACGGTATCCTGCGATCTCAAATAAAGAATGATCAATCAGTAGGAAAACGGGGTGGGGAATTTTCCTGCAGACTTTTTGGGGATTTTCCCAGGGTCTCTGGTCTGTGGGATTTAAAAATATGAGTTTGGTGGTCCCTGAGGTCCAAAAGGTTGGTGACCCCTGTTTTAGGGGGCTGCAGTGAGCAAGGCAAGTGACCAAGAGTGCACAATTGCCATCATGAATCATATTGTGCAAGGTCTGAATAAAGGTAGTCCTTGACTTATACCATAATGGTACCAGAATTTCCACTGCTAAGGCCAGGAAGGTTGTTAAAAGAATCACACACAATCTGTTTTGCCATGGTTGTTAAGCAAATCACTGCAGTTCTTGTGAATCACACGGTCATTAAGTGAATCATCTTACTCCATTGGCTTTGCTTGTTGGAAGCCACCTGAGGCTATGAATGGCGATTGCATAACTCCGGGATGCTCCAACTGTCATAAATATATGCCAGTTGCCAAATGCCCAAATTGGTGCAAGTCAAGGATTATCTGTAGTTCTGGATTTTGAGATAAAGTTTGGATTTTGTATGCATGCGGGTTTAATTACTGTATATCAAACCCATTTTAGAGATTATAGTACCTTTTTTACCATAAGACAGTGTCATATGAATCTATAGTAGCCAATAATCAGTCAAAGTATAGTAACACTTTTTCCAGAGTAACACTTTTCATTAAAAGACATATGCTTTTGTTAACTACAACTCACTTCATCAGATACATGGATTGACTAACAGAGCCAGGATTTAAATTGGAATGAGATGCTACATTTAAAGGGAGAGAAGTCATACTGGGTATATAGAGGCAGGTTACATATGAGACAGATCATCAGGACGCTATCAATTAACAATTGTAATGTGCTAAAAAAAATCCATTGTTTGTTAAGAATTTTTGAAATGGTCTGAAACCTTTCGATGTTTCAGAGTTCAACTGTTCCTCACTACACTGTGTTGGTAGTTCCTTTGCTCCAAACCAGCTATTTTGAAATCTCTTATGGGATATCCTAGGAGGCTAAAATGTTCTGGTATTACTTTGTCCTTGTTTTGAGTCCTGATGTCAAACCTATGGCCATTATTCATTTTTTTCAAAGTGTGACTTCTTTGTCCCAAGAATAATCTTAGATGGGCATTGTTGGCAAAAGATGGCATTTACCACATTAGAAGAGCATGTGAAGGCACCCCTAATCCTGTGAGTGAAGTTGAGGCCTAGGATGGAGCTGCTGGTATGGATATGTGTTTGGTTCCCATATTTTTTTAAAAAATTACATTTATATGCCGCCCTTCTCCGAAGACTCAGGGCGGCTTACAATTTTTGGAGCACAACCCAATGCGCTCAGCAATAGCCTTCATTCCATTGTATATGCCTGCTTATTACTAAGTGGCATTTTTACAAAGTCAGCTTATTGCCCCCAACAATCTTGGGTCCTCACCCAATGATAGTAATATCATTGTTCTATTTTTTTTTCTTTGTTGCTATGAGAATTTGTTTCAAGTTGACTGGTTGTCTGTGCAAGTATGGGCTTGCCATTCAGTATCTGAAAAAGAGTGGTGGTATTGTCCAAGATGGATTGTAGCTTATTAAATAATGTGTTTGAGTAGCTGATTAATAATGTGTTTGAGTAGATGACAATCAGTAGTATTCTCTTCTTTTTTTTGGTCTGTAGTTTTAGTAGGTTCTCCTAGGAATTGACTGACTCCGTTGTCTTGTTTATTGATTTTATTGGGTAAGAGCTACAATCTCTTGGATGCCTGGTTTAATTCCAGCAATTGAAAATCTCTGTCCAGTGGGGCAGAATTGTTATTTGGATCCACCTGTGTTCCCCTTTTGCTTGACTATCCAGGAATTACACATGTTAAACACACAAGTAAAGAAATCCTTGTCTTCATCAGATCCCAAGTCTCAAAAGCCTGTTAGACCAGGCTGGCTGGGGAATTCTGGGAGTTGAAGTCCACCAGGCCTAAAGTTGCCAAGGTTGGAGACCCCTGTGTTAGACATTACAAGATTCTACTGCTGCCATTGCGTTTGTATCCTCCCAATTTTCATCTTGAAGCAGATTAAAACAATTTTATCCATGAACCAATTAGCTAGTTAATAATGATTTGCAGTGACTGATTTCCAGAGCTTCCTGGGATCTGGAGCCTCCTGTCCCCATAACATTTCCACATTACATCATCTCACAAGAGGGTCATCTTAAGACTGTAGTCATATAACTAAATATATATTCTAGTAGTCTTATTTTAGTAGGATTCAGGGGATTAATAAATTGTGTAAAATATTGCATAGTCAGTAATTTATTTATATTTCTCATTTCTAAACTTTTCTAAGTTTAATTCTAAAGTATGGTAATGGCAGTGTGTTGCCATCAACAACTGGATCATTGAAACTTTTGCATTTAAAAAAAAACATGAAGTGAGGAGTAGACTCACCGTGAAGTGAGGAGTAGACTGAGAATGGCAACAACAAAAACATTCTCCAAATTCCAAATATATTCACTTGCACAAATATCTTGCTTACTTCTGTCAGTTATCTGGTGTTTCTTTTAATGCATAATAACATATATCTCCTGAAAAATATGACAATTGGGTTCAAATGGAACTTATTCCCAAATAAAAAGATAGGCAGATTGCAACTAGAGTTGTAAACTGACAATGTGCGATTGCTGCCAGGAAGAAGCCATAGACAATTGATACAAATGCATGTGGAAAGACATATAAAAGGCAACCGTGCCTATTGGTGACTGTATGTGATTATTATCTTGTGCTTCTTGTCTAGACTACCTCACAAGACTCACACTATGAAAGCTAGAAACGACTGTAGAGCTGCCAAGGGCAAAGACTCACCTTTCAGAGATAATAAGTTAGATTACACTTGTGATCACTTTTGATGTTGTCTGAGGCTTTGTTTTAGGCAATCCATGAACTACTGAGTCATTGTTTTCAGAACTATTTCCTTAGCTAAACAGAGAAACAGAATGATCACAGGCAGGTCAAAAAAAAAAAGCCAAATCAAACCTGGGAGCAGCAACAACCTGTGACTTTCTGGGGACTTCCTCATTGACTTTCCATATAGGAAACTGAGTACTGGAAATGACCAGTATGTGGCCATGGCAACACAGCACACAACAGCACTGTAATAGTCAAAACTTTGTCAGATTTTAATTCCATGGGAGTTATGGGGGGGTGGGGGTGCTAGATTTTGGATGCATTCTGTAAGTCCATTTGAGGTACCTTGGTTCAAAAATGGACGCAACTTCACCCAATTAAACGTTAAAAGCAGACCCAAGAGTGTTAGTAGTATATAAATGTTTTATTTTGTTTTATAGAACCGATGCATTTTTTATTTTAAGATTGCTGTAATCCAGAAAACATGCAGATAGAAAGTGCTGGGTGGGGAAAAAGTAAGATGAACTGCATCGTGAACTCGTGGGAAGTGAGCGCAGAGGGAAAGAAGAGAGCATGTTGAAAAAGACGGCAGAAAAATCTATTTTTCCCCATCGGAAAGGATCACCTTTCAATGGTCCAGATGTGCGGGTAACATTGTGATGGTTTCGGTCGAGCAGGGGGAAAGCGTTGGAGGGTGAGGAGGCGGAAGCGGCGGCGAGCCAGGTCCAGGTCTCCTTGCGCTCCTTAAGCAGCTGCGAGTCCACGTGCGTTTCCCCATTTGGTTCTCGGAGAAAGACTCGCTGAGACTACAGAGCCCCCCTCGCCCTTCTTTCCCTCCCCCCCTTTGTGTCAAAACTCAAACCAAACGAAGAGGATCTGTCGCGCTTTGCGGCGACTGAGTGGCGGCCGTTCGCCGGCCACGCGGCGCAGGAGGCGCCCCTCCAGGCCTTGGGATCTGAGGGCGGGAAGAAGGTGCCTTCTGCGCGGTGCGCTCCTGTTGTGGCGGGCGGCTCCTCTGAGGCGGGGGGGGGGAGAACTTCGGCGAGAAACTAACGAGGCGATGCTTGCGGTGAGTGGTTTCGTTTGGTCGCCGCTGGGGCGGGGGAGACGGCGGAGGAAAACCGCGGGGCGGGGGCTGTTTTTGCTTTTTTTCACCGGCTTTTTCTTAACTTTGAAAGCGGGAAAGGGGATCAGGCTTTTGGGAAGGCGCAGGGGCGGGAATCCGCCTTGAGCAAACCCAACACCTGGAGCTGGCGCGCCGGCGGGAAAAGCAGGGTATCCAGCGCAAAGCTGAGCGCAGCTGCCTGGCTCAGTCCCGCACGTCCACAGCCCGGGAATGAACGCAGCTGCGCTGAGGCCGCCGGAGACCCGCGCCGGGATCCGAAGCGCGCTCCTGAAGCCTCCCTTACGGAAAGGTGGACACTCTCACCTGAGGAAGGCGACCCTGAAGGACAAGGCGTGACCTCTCTACCAGGCTGCCTCCTCTGCCGCGGGTTTGTCCTAGAGGAACGGAATGGTCTATTGAAGCAGGACTTCGGTAAAGATAACTACGTTTGCGAAAAGGCGGGCCCGCTCCCCTTCTCGCAACAGGAGCAATAAGTAGCGGAAGATTGTTAATTTTTAATGAGAAATTGGAGGGGGGAAGGATATGAGAATTTACTTCGAAGCCAGCCGCTTTCCATTTCTTTGGATGTCATCGCCAACAAACTGTGGCTCAGGTGAACGAGTGTGGATTCAGTTGGAAGAAGACTGGTTGTTTTCGCGTTCTCCTGAGCTAAGCTTTGCTGAGAATGAAGTTGTGGGCAAAGTGCCTCGGGTGCTGTCTCGAAATCCCTTTTCCCGCGGCCGATCTTTAGGGAGAGCACTGCAGAGTAGTCTAATAGCCCGATCTCAATCTATATTTACTTGGAAGTAGGAATTTCCAACAATGTCACTGTAAGATTTGAATGGCTCAGTCAAGCAGGGCTGATTCTGTAGGTTGTGCTAAACAAAACTGATCATGCACACTGTATAGTAAATGGATAAATACATGAGTTTGTCTTAGAAGTAGAAGATAATAGATCTTTTTTGGGGAGTGGGGAATCAATAGTAATATAGCTTACTTTTGGCTGGTATTTTGTTGCTGGAATTTAAAAAGCATCAATTGAGCCTTCTCAAATTTTTACAGTTGATTGCAGTAACCCTTCTCCTTCAGTTCTATTTAAGGTGTCATAAGGCTTGGATTGTGGGTCTTTTTTTGTAAGATAAGCAATGTGTGATGCCCTTGGTAATTTCAGAACTGATCTTCGTTTGGGCAGTCATGTCTTGCCCACATTTTAAAGAAAAGGAAAGTCAGAATGAAAGAAAGCTATCCTGAGACATATTAAGAACCCTGCAAATCTCTTCATGCTGCCTGGTTAGTGAGAGGTTAATTCTGTTTCAGCAAGACAAGGGTGCTGGTTTCCTGAGATAAATGGGCAGGAAGTGAATTGTTTCCCCTGCTGGCCAGCAGCTCCCAAATGCTTTTTGCACCTGCTACTCTGCATTTTTCCAGTTCCCGGCTGCAAGCCCCCCTCCCCTATTTTTTCCTTTGGTTGTGAAAAAAGGACCATATTACTGCTGCATCTTAATTTCATCTTCTGTTTGTCTTTGCGATTGTGAATCAGGTCCTGACTTACCAAGGGTCCTGTCCTCTTCCATGCAAGTATAACACGCTCCACAATCTGCTCAGCACAGGAAGAGTTAAAGATGATGATGTAAGTAGCCAAGTATTTCAAGGCAGATTTATTCAGCACTTTTTATATGTGTGCATGCACACTGATATTTTCTTAGTAGGGTGGAAGAGCAAAACAATGGCAATGGCAGGAGTTATAAAGGGCAGCTAGCCTTTACCCTGAAGTAACCAGTTTGAAGCTCCATTTCTCTAGTTCCTTTCCCAAACACCAGCTCTTTAGTCAACTTTCAGAGATATATTTGTCTTGGCAAAAATTTCAGCACATGGGAATTAAATGGTGTGTCTGTTAAACTGATAATGGAGCGGATTGGGAAATGAAATCACATATTGTTTTGAAACTCCTAATGTGCCTTGCATATGTATCTAGCTATGTGCAGTGATGGTTCAGTTCTGTTCCCTTTCTCACCTTATGCAGGATTTGTAGATACCTTTTCTTAGAAGAAATTAACAAATTCTATGTATTTTTACTGGAAAGTCCAGTAGTCTGTGTTCAGTAGATCTTGTTCCTAAGGAAATATCCATAGAATTAAAAATAGCATTATCACTCCAGTCTGATTAAATCAGAAAATATTGAGGTTTTTTTTTGGGGGGGGGAGATAATGATAAAGGGATGAGGGAGTGCACTGGGTAACTTTGGGTCAGACACTCTTTGAACCCAGCCTTCCAAGTTGTTGTAGGGCAGACTAGGTCTTATATTGCATTTATGTATAAGTGCATTAGAAATATTTTAAATTTAAAAGGATCACCTAAACATGTTAACTGCAAATGAAACCATTAATGCTTCAGTATAATCTATTCACAATAAAAATACTAAAACTTACTCCACTTCTCAAAAACTTGCAATAGTATTTAAAAACAAAGTTGCTGAAACAAACTGGGTTTATTTCAAAATAAATTATAACTGTACTCTGGGTATCTGGAAGTTGGTAAGGATTAATCTATACAAATTAAATAATTGAGTGTTGCTACTCATTTGTGAAAATGGATGATCCATTATTGAACAAAATAAGGTGTTCTTATAGAAACATTTGTATGGAGAAAAAATGTTAGTGACGTGATTGTCTTGACCACACCCAAACAATGAAATGCATATATTTTAGTCATAGCTCACAGGAGAGTGTATCACAGTTTTATTAAGGCTTCATTACTTACTTACAATGTAAATGTTAACATTTCTTTCAATTAAGTTATGTAGATCATAATTGACTTTGGCACTTAAAGTTCTTATTGCTAAACTGTTAGCATTATAAAGATATTCCTTCTGGATCAGAGCAAAACTACCTTAATCTAGTATTTTGTTGCTTAGTGATGATCTAAAAAAGTTTAGGATGCTCATAAGCAGGAAATACACATATCCTTTGCTGTTATTTTGCTTTTGCAACTTGTATTTAGAAATATGCCATCTCCAATGCCTTCAGAAGTGTGCCCACTTACTTTCAAGGTCTGACTTGTACACATTTCCCCCTTAAAGGCATCTTAAGTTAGTAGATGAATTGTGGCAAATATGCATTAATAGCGAGTAAACCAAAGGAAGATCCTATATTGGGGTAAGAGGAGTAGAACCCAATAATGACTTTTTTACAGCTAGTCATTCTGTTTAATTTTTACATACTTTGAGATTTGTCAATCACTTTTGCCAGCACTTCAAAAATTTGCTGTCAAGCAGTAACAGTTCAACACATCAAAGAATTTCAGTGGCAAAAAATCCTATTGGAGGGTTAACATTAATACAGGAATATTATGGTCACATCCTGTAGTTGCAAAATATGCAAATGAAATGTATCAAATTCAATATTTTCTGCATTTAGAGTTGATCAATACTGTACAACCTTTTTGATGACATGAAGTTTTTTTTAAGTGAAAGCAGTAATGTTTCACAATGTTTACAATAACTCAAGAATGCCCTCTACAGTATGAAGACTGTTGTGCAGTACAATGTAGCATAGGAAATCTCAGCTCATACATATTTCTTCATTTCGAATTTGCTTCCAGGAATAATATTTATATAATACATTTACATTAATATATTAATTGTGCAAGGAATTCCATCTTATAGGTAAGCTATGTAAGCATTATCACAGAATTCATACAAAAATGTTCATTGCTGAAACCATTGATAGAGATTGGAATATTACTATCCTTGAAGTGTTTTGTCTATTGAATACTAGATTTACATATTATATGACTTCCCCCTAAAATATTTTAAAGTATAAAATGTTACCTTGCTAATGATAAAAATAATATCCAGTGAATAAGTATTAGATGAACTAACACAAGGAAAAGGTACTTATTCTTTATAACTGGATTTATAACACATAAACAGGATTCAGACATAACTATATGAATAAACTCCAAGTAGCTGTCATTGTATTATAAATTAGTTTAAAGTTTACAATTCTGTATAGTGTACAGAAATTGATTTACAAATCAATTAAGATTATGCACATAGTAAAGCAAAACCAACTCATGTTCTGCCTCAGCCTGTACCTCATCCTGCCAGAGAGAGGGATTTCTTCGGGACAACCCTAGCCTAGCCACACCCACTATGTTTTGTTTTATTAAAGTTTTTTTTTATACTATGCAATCCCAAGATTCTGATGTGAGTATAAGCAGAAATACAAGAGGCTTCCAATAAATACTTGCTAAACAAAAGCATTACTAAACAACTCAGCTGTGGATGTGAAACACCTGTTTAAAATTGAATATGTTTAGGTTATCACCTTGAACACTAGAAGTAACTGCAAGATACCAAAGTTTCTGCACGCATATTTGAGTTGTTGCACATTCATCTATTTATATAAAGCCAAAACTTTTTAACAAAAGGAATGGGTTTGCATCCTAAAATCACAAGTTTTGTTATGCATCCCCTCTTGCTCCCTGGCTTCTGTGTACTGAAAGACAATTGCATGAGCAAATATATTACTCTTCCTGGTCTTATCTCTGTACTTTGAATAGACCAATCCATAAAAAGTTTAAAGTAAGTAAAGGTTTGTATTGAGATAAGCAGCGGCAAGAGTTACTTTACCTGTGACCTTGCATTGACAAAAGATACAGGATAAAGAGCCTTTTATAAGGATGGCAGTTGCAGGCAAAAAATACAGTGAACTGGCTCTCTGGAATGTGTGACTGGACTGCTCATTCAGACTGGCTGTCTAGTACAAGCGGTTTTCTAAGAATTGATGTTTTTTTCACATTAACTTGATGTCAATGCAATATAAACTTACCTTGAACGTGTAATTTGAAAGTACCTAGTCACCAAAGCTACCATCTTATATCTTTATTATGGAATCAATCCCATTGGATTCAGCAGGGTGAAATTCGGAATAAACAAACGTTAGCAGAAGTTATTTTATGACCAATGTACAAATAATGACTCATATACTGTGGCTGCAGTTATAATTTAGAATAAATTATTTCAGAATTAAGTTAAAGTATGATTTTTAAAAAATTGCTCTTTCACGTGAAGAAAAAATTGCCAGCTGTTGCACATAACTGTTTCATACTTAAGCAACTTTTTTTAATGAAGTGCTGAGATACTGCTCTTATAAATTTTACTCTAAAGGTTTTCAAGTACTTTTTCTTACAATTGAGGCATTCAGGTGCAAATCCAGCTCCATTTTTTTGCACAGCAAGTATCTCAAAGATTCTACAACTTGAGGGGAATGGGGAAATTAATTAACCCACTGCTTGAATGTCTTAAATAATACTTTGATAGTTGATAAAAAAGAAAGGTGTATGTAAGTATTAAGACCATTCATGAAGATTAAATTCAATTTTACACTTAATGATAAGGAAATTGGTTGCTTCTCTACAAATTCATTGCGCTTCCGACTAGAATCAATTTACTTACTGGTGAAAAAAAAAGTTGTTCTCAAATCTCTAAACTTAGTTCAGTAACAGCTTTCTTACTAGCCACCATTCTAATTCCCCTAAGGAAATCATTTTTAAAATTCAGATTAGTTACTTCAATTAACTTTTTTGGGTGCCTTGGGGTCAGTTGCTGACTACTTTAAGTGTCTGGATTAATCAATGCAGCTTTCTTGGCAAGATTTCAGAAGTAATTTGACATTGCCTTCTCCCTAGAGCTGGGAATGACTTGCCCATTGACACATAGCTGGCTTTTTAGGCCTCTGGCAGGCCTAGAACTCCAGGTTACTAGCCCAGTGCCTTAACCACTAAAGCAGATTGGTTCTCAACTTGTTTAAGCCACTTTAAAGTTGGCAAACCTGCAAGCTTTAACATTTCCTAGGAATTACCCTAAAATTGAAAGATATTTGGCCGCATTATACAGGCCATATAATTTTTGTTATGTTAAAATGGGATTGTTCTAATAGCTCAATTACATCCGCATAAAAATAGATAAACCCCACTGTAATGAGTCTTGAACAATCAGAATGCTGCAATTTTAATTATGAACAAAAGAACTTGCATCATGCGGAATAATGGGAGTCACCTCTAACTGAGCTTCTCTTAATTAAAGACTAGCACTTCAACTAACGCTTCATGAAGTAGTCACTGAATTAAAAAGAAAAACAAACCTATTGCTCATAGATTAGGAGCACCAAATTACTAGAAATTGCTCGTCTGTATTTGAAAGGCATCAGCTCATTCTCCTGCCCCCAGGGCAACAATCCCACTACTCCCAACCAACCACACAGCCTGCAGACTTGGTTGAGTAGTCCGAGTTGGAAAGATTTCCCAGCCTTCTATTTAAAGAGTTCTTACCTGAATTGTGCTGTTTAGTTACCGCGTGAAAAAAAGAGTAGAATCATGATTTCCCCCCTCCCCTCCTGTTCCTCAGTTTGTGTAAAGCAAGCGCTTATTGGCCGAATCTACGTTTAGTTATGCATAATAACTAAATAAGTAATAATAAATAATGTTCTTTAGTTATGCATAAGCGCACTAAGTGCCTACCGTCCCTGTCTTAATGTTCCCTTTTATTCGTATCTTTCATGTATTAATAATCATGTTTATACACACACACATACATATATATAAAATCAAATGCATGCTTGACTAAAATAAAATAGTTCTGTTTGTATTTGAGAGCACCGTTCGCAACGAAGTTCAGGGTCTTTTCAGCACTACAGGGTCTTGACAGAAATATCTGTTCAACGACCTTTTAAGCTGTCTAGCGTGCTCCTCTATACCGTTAAATCTTTTTCCCCTTGGTGTTGTGTTGCAAACAACTTAAAAGAAGCGGAGCACAACGGATCCTTTCTCTCTCTCCAAACAGCCAGTTTAGGTAGCTCTGCAAGTTCCGGCCTTCCCGAGGCCTGCCTTTGTTTTAATTGGACAGGCCCCGTTGAGCCAATGAGAGCGTGCCGGGAGGAGCCTGGAGCTCGCGGGGGTGGGAGCGGGAGCGCGGAGCGTGTGCGGAGCCGAGATTGTTTCCAGTGGGCAGGAAGGGCGCCCTTATTCGCGTCGGGTGTGTACGGCCCCCGCTAATGGGGTAGCGAGGGCGCTCTCGCTCGCCCGATCTCCTCGTGGTTGTTGTTTTCTTGCATCTGGATTCCCGCTCACCCCTTTGTGTGTGTGTGTGTGTGTGTCTGTCTCTCTCCCTCTGCTTCCTTCCCTTGTTGCCTCTCCGCGATGCCGCCCCTTCTGGGCCCTTTTTCCCTTGCGTGGCCTGGCGGCCTCTTTCCACCGTGGGGTTAATCTGCAAGGAGGAAAAAGAGGAAGCGCGGAGGCCCGTCCCCCGGCTCATGCCTCAGCCCCGCCGCCCCGCCGCCGGAATCCCGAAGAGCTGCATGGACGGGCATGGGGACAGCGGCCCCTTTCTGCGCCATCGCCTCCGCCGCCGCCGAGGTTGAGGAGCAGCAATGCCGCCCCGGTCGTCGACCGCGCCCCCCGCCTTCGGCTGCCCTCGTCGTGCTGCTCAGCCTCGGGTTGCTGCTACACGCAGGTAATAACCGCTACTGCCCCTTCCTTCTCAGCCGGGGCCCTTTCTGACCGGGGAGGGGGAAGGGGAGGTTCGGGGTGGTCTTAATGGGGATTTGGAATCAAATGAGCCATTAAGTTGATGTTTTTTTTGGGGGGGGGGCGAAGAGTTGTCTCGGGTATTTCAACTTTTTTTAAAGAAAAAAATATGGGTCTTTTAAGACTTTTGATTCTTCGGGAGGAAAAAAACGGTGATTTTATTGGAAGTATTAAATATCGGAAAATATTTAAAAAGTACAACTTGAAGAAAGTCTGTCGCTGAGAGGGACGCGGAATCCGAAGTTTGGAACAATCCACTTTGGAAGAAAAACGGGGGGATAGTTTGGATCATGCAAGGCTTATTACGGATTAAAAAAACCGCCTTTGTTTTGATCTATAAATTCGGGGAGTCTGACCCGCTCAAGGGCCTCCCCGGCTGTGCCAAAATGCCCCTTGCCCGTCTTTTTTTTTTTTTTAAACGGCTTCGCCGTCCGCTCCGTCGCGCGCAGTCGGCCAGGTTCTAGGAGGGAGGGGGGTAGCGGCTGCGTCGGGGTTTGATTGGCGCTGCGCCTTCCTGCCTTTGGTGTTTACTGAGTCGGAGCAGGGATCAGGTTTCTCTTCTCGCTGCCGCTCCCTCCGCGGGCAGGAAGAGAGTCTCGGCTCCCGTGCTCTGCTGCCGCCGCCGCCTCCAGTGGAGGATCTCGGGAGGGGAAAGCGGAGCAATCGCGGTGTTGAAAGGTATCCTAGCCCAGGGGTCCCCAAACTTGGCAACTTTAAGACTTGTGGACTTCCAGCTGCTGGCTGGAGAATTCTAGGAGTTGAAGTCCACAAGTCTTAAAAGTTGCCAAGTTTGGGGACCCTTGGTTTAGGGCACAAATAGAAGGCTTCAGCTGAAAATGTGTGTGTTAGTGAATTATGTACAGAGAGATTGGAGGGTGGCTTTTTTTAAGGGTATATTTTTACTGTCACTGTTCGAGTATTAAGCTAGACAACTAGAAGCTAGTAACATCTTGCATTTTTAATTAATTTATTGAATTGAATTGTAAATATGTAGTGAAGCAGCACAGAATCCTAAAAAGTTCAATGTTTCAAATAATAAAATTGGTGTGGCTGTTAAAGGAACTACAAACAAAGATTGGGTGCTGATAAAACACTGTAAAGCTCTATGCCTCTTCTAGGTTTACAATCATGTCCTCTCCCCCTCCCCCCCTTTTTTAAAGCCAGATATTCAAGGCTTTAAAAAAACTACTTCTGAATATACTGTTAAACTTATTTACTGAGAAACACTTGTGGTGGGAAAGTGATTCCATTCAGACATTCAGGATCAGTCAAAAGTCATTCTAGATTTTCTGATTATCCATCAGTTAGAACATATTGAACATAGACTAACGATGTATTCCTGCTTGTCCTTTATTAGGGAGAATTTCTTCAGTAACTGGTAGGATTTGTTTTTGAATAACCATAAGAGGGCAAGGCTGCCTTTTTTGAATGTGCTATTGTGGAAAACAAAATGGCTATTGGTACAATATACTATATGCACTTAGTGTCCTGCATAGATGGTGATGGTTTACTAAATTTGTATGTCATGCCTCCAATGACTTTATTGTGTTAAAGGGATTTGGGGTCTTTTCTCAAAGAACATAATTATATCAAATGCTAACATTTCCCTGTTCAATCTTCTGCCCAGGTGATTGTCAGTTGCAGACACCATGTCGAATCCAGAAGTGCACTACAGACTTTATATCACTAACATCTCACCTGAACTCAGCCATTGATGGCTTTGATGTGGAGTTTTGCAAAGCCCTCCGGGCCTATTCTGCTTGTACCTACCGCAATTCCAAAGTCTGCCGCGGCAACCTGGTCTATCATTCTGCTGTGTTGGGAATTGGTGATCTCATGAGCCAGAGAAACTGTTCTAAAGATGGTCCAACATCCTCTACTAATCCTGAAGTTATTCATGATCCTTGCAATTACAGTGGCCGTCAGGCAACCAGAGATTATCATGGAAGAGAGCAGATTACCCCTACTTACTTTTTCTGTGGCTTGTTTGGAGATCCCCATCTACGGACCTTTAAGGATCATTTTCAGACATGCAAAGTGGAAGGGGCTTGGCCGCTCATCGACAACAACTATTTATCAGTGCAGGTGACAAATGTCCCTGTGGTCCCAGGATCCAGTGCTACTGCAACAAATAAGGTATGCTTTGTGTCAAATGTTATTCTTTATCACCTAGCTTCAGAAGCTCAGAAATGTTGTGAAGGTTAACATTTTTTTCATAATACCTGAAAGTAATAACCTATTGTCAGTGAGGAAAATTAAGTTGATTCTTGGCAACTAAAGAAGGCATAGTTGGCCAGCCCTGCAACTGCAAATTGCAACTGATCTGAAAAAGTTTGTTCTTGAAGTATTAGTGTGCATACAATTTTGGAGAAGAGAGAGTACTCGGTGATGGATATTTGATGTTTTCTGTTTGCTTTCAGAATTTTCATGGACAGGATTTTGGTGATCAAGATCTGTTAATATTTTGGAGAAGGATGTAATAGGAGGAAAAGGGTAACAGAGTGGCTTGGGTTGTGCATGTGTGGGTAGGACATGATGAGGTGAGAGGGATTGCTTTCAAAATAATTTGAATAATTTGAAAGATGGAGAGAGATACCTTCAAAATAATTCTAGGCTCAATTGTGGTTCTAGGTCAAGGGCTACTTTTAGGCGACATTTGCCTGGATTTTGGGTAACTGTAATATTGGACATAAGACTGCTGGCTTGGTTTTCTTTAAGCTGGTTTAGTGGTTCCTCAATATGGAATTTTGGACGTGCATTTGTGAAGTTCTTGGTGACTATTCAGATTTCAAGTCCAAGAATTTCATAGTCAGCTAGGCTGCGATCATGTGTTGGCAAAACACACTTCTTTCCTTGATAAATGAAGAATGTACATTTGCTCTAGAACTGCATAATGAAAACTGCTCAATAGGAAATGGTGAAAAATGTGAGGCACTAGAAATAAGGTATCAAGGTGAAGAGTGATGTATTACTTTCACACATGATAAGTCGGAATGGATCTTTTACACATGTATTGGGAAAATAAGTAATAAAAGGTCATCATAGATTGCTTGTTCCTTTAGATATTTATCTATGAGAATGTTACTCATGCAGCGTGATACATTATACATGTACCTGATTCTGAATATGTTTTAATCCAGCATATTTATTCAATTAACATGCTAAACAAGTCTGTAAAGGAGGTACTCAAATGCTACTTTTTATGTGCAGATTTAACACTCAAAATATTTTAGGATTGTGTTCAATAGGTTTAACCCCCCCCCCCAAAGGGGGGCAGGGGCACAACAAAAGGCTGGACAGACAAAAAAATAATTTTATCTTTAAAATGGCAACTCCAACTGAAACATTAGTAATGTGCAAACCTTGGTTTGCAGTACAGGGAAGATTGTGAACAATGGGAATTGTTTTCTATCCAATCTATCTGAAACAATGCCAGATTGAAAAGGCTGCTATTGAAGCAAGCTTAAGACTTTCTGAGCATTGTTTCCCATCTCCCCAAAGTTGATACTGTTGTGATGGTTGCTGCAGATGGACTTTACGACACTCATTATCAGATAGAGAACTTGGGGTTTGTTATCACTTTGACTGTGAATGGACTGACTGCCTCGTGTTGGTAGGATTATTGGAATCCCCCAGAATATGGAGCCAAATAATAAAAGTTGTTCGTATTTTTTAATCAAATAAATTGTCATTATTTATTGTTGGTTTAACTTTTTTGAAACAGCAACCAATGATAATATTACAAAGTATGTCTTTTGTATTGCTTTCTTTGTAACTTTGGTAGAAACTTGTTCCTCTTCATATTTTCCCACTTTTTCTCATGGATTGAATCTTTCAGGTATAATTTTTTATACCTGAAAGATTCAATTGAATAATTGAATAAAGTTGTCATTTTCTTCAGTGGTGTTTGCCCTTTAAAAACACTTAGAAAGCCAGTATTTTTTACAAATCTCCTGTGGCAGAAAATGCAGGAAGTAAAAATAATGAGAGGCCTACCGTTCATGATCTGAAAGTGCCTGTTCAGCAGTCTGCCTTACTGTGTGTTGAGAGCATAGGCAGATATGCCGGCTAGACAGACCTGGTCCTGAACTACCATCTATTGGCATGTCAGGTCAATTACAGAAGAAACTTGGAACAGTAAAATACACAGTGTGTGATTGAACACAACAGGGAAAAGTTTATGCATTAAAATGAATTGCATAATTTGTGCACTGTTTACAATGTACTGCATATGAAAACATGGAAAACTTTTTTCACGTGTTAAACATTAGTATTTCCTATTTTTTTCCTTGAACTTTCTTCTAGAAATAAAAGAAAAACATTAAATCAATTAATAAATAATTTTAAATATAAGGGAAGCTCATATTATTGAATTGATATATCTTTAAGATTCCAGTAAAAAGAAATTTTAAATCACATTTTGAACTTGAATAAAATATTAACATGCATAGGGATGGATTAAATATTTTACATATTTATACAGCAATATAATTAATATCTTACATTCAGTTTTTGTCAGTTTACAATTTTGAATATAATTCATATCCACATTTTTTCCAGGTACCCACACACTGATTTTCAATTGCTCTCAGGAATTAGAATTGTCATTAATTATATGATGACTAAAAGTTATCGTCTTGTTATTCTAACTACCATGCTTGAATTTAATAAAGGAATAAAGATGGTCAGTGAAGATTTGCAAGCGGTCATTGATTTGCTGAGTTGAGAATCTTGTCAGGAGAACAACTTGTGCAAATTGAATGTTGATCATTTCAAGTTTATATCTTGTAGCTCTACATATTACAAGGCTGATGCTGATTGGTGCATAATCTCAACACAGAAAGTCTTTAATAGAAAACCACCTTTTTTGAAGTTGGAAGCTGGCTACAGTGCCCTTTACAAATAATATATTGGTGCTTTTCTGGAAGGTTTAAGATAATTGATTAGACTACCCCTGGGCGGGATAAATTTGCAAGTTCAGCAGGATGTACTTGCTTTCCCTAACTGCTGTACTGTGTCACATGCTCATATACTGATTCCTAACTCTTAATATTGGCAATTGACTAGTCTGCAGTGACATCAAGTTGACCTATGGAGGTAGAGATGTTGAAGTACTCTGGTTACCATTGGTAGTCAAAAGCTGAGCAGCTGGAAAGCAGGGGGAACTGTTATGTTGGTGTTCTGAGTTTTATGAGCCATTTTTGCTAAATTTAACTGCTTAAGTTGCTGAATATTTGCAAATGACATCCTACTGGTATTCAAGCATAGATTAAACATTTAGCGAAAGGGAAGTTGTGCTATATGCTTTGTCTTCCTGCTCACACAATACTTGCTGTAGGCTTTTAGTTCAGTATCTACAGGAGCTGTTTTCATATAGAATAGAATTAGATTAGATTAGAATAGAATAGAATTCTTTATTGGCCAAGTGTGATTGGACACACAAGGAATTTGTCTTGGTGTAAATACTTTGTGCAAATATGAATGTATTGTAGGCATTGCACAAAATTAGGGCATTTGCATTGTAAGGAAATCCACCAGATATTGCCCTGAATGAATAGTCATCTAAAGGACATTTTACATTACATAAAAAAGGATGTTAGTGCTGTGTTAATATCTATTTTACCTATAGGTGAAATCATTTGAGGCATTTTCAGAAGATCGGTGAAGAATCTCCATTTATTAGTAGGAGAGTAAGATGCAGGTACATTTCCTTAGTGCCACCTAGTGAGTTTGGACTTCAGCCTTATGCGTAAAGTGTAGAATGCAAACATTTCTATTGTGGATAATCCCTGGAGACATAGAATTTAGCCAGGTGTACCTTACTGGTGAGCTACAGAATCAACTGGAAAAGATGCATTAAAAATGAATGAATAGAAGCAAAGTAGTTTAGGAAGAGAGTTGGCAGAAGGGGAGGTGAAATGTTTAACAAAAGCATTGATGTTTTAAATGCACAGCAATATCATCTATTAATAATAAATGGTGTGGTATAGAGCAAATGTGCCAGAGTAAGTTATTGCAGTTTATGGATTAGGTCAGAGAAACAAGTAAGCAATGCTGATGGTGTTTGGAGGTTCAGAGACTTTCAAAAAGCATTTTCACGATCATGTTCAGAGGGTGAGGGGGTATGTACTGAAAGGTTTCATTTCAAGAAACCTTTAAAGCAGGAATAATTGACATAGCAACCCAATATGCAGCTAGATGGGATAATTCTCTGGGGGGAAATCAGCTGAGTTCTGATAATATTAGTGTCCATGAAGAAATGCATTTGCTAGTCTTCTGTAACACTTTTGCAGTAATGTGCAATATATGTGCATATGGAACTGTCTCTAGTTGAATTGATTGACAGCACTTTAAAAGGAACATTTAAAACCTGCATGTGTTTACTCTGAAGTTAAGTCTCATTGAACTCACTGATTGGATTTTGAGATAAATGAGTGTAAAATTGCAATCCACGAGTAGTAAATTCTTTCTTTCCTAGCAAAAGACCAAATAGTAAGCTTGTAAACTGGCTTACTTTAAATCTCTACAGGCGAAGAATGACTTCTGAGATTACCCTGTCTTCTTTCTGTTTGAAAGGCAGAGCAGAGTAGAACTGTGTGGAAACAGACCATGAAAAGATTCAGCAGCCTTATGTTGAAGATCTCCAAAACATTGGGGAAGCCCAGGGAATCAAATGAGAGGATCATTTGCTCTAGAAAAATACCTTTCTGTGTTGATAAATGTATATATATCCCAAGAATAATTGCTGACTTTTTATTAGTGTTTGTTGGATTTGTGCTCCCATTTTTTGCAATAATTCAGATCAGGGGTCGCCAACCTTTTGGACCTCAGGGACTACCAAACTCATAATTTTAAATCCTGCAGACCACTAATATGAATTTTGGCTGACGGTGGCTTGCTGACATTGGTGGGAAAGTCGGTCCCATATTCCAGAGCTGCAGTAGTCACAGCACTGGCCCTCTGGTCATCCCGGAGCAGCTGCTCCTCCACCTGGGTGCACCAGCCTGCCATGGACTGGAGGAGTTGCTCTGGGATGACCAAAGGGCCAGTCTTGTGACTATTGCAGCTCTGGAATAGTGACCAACTTTCCCACCAACGTCAGCAAGCTACCCCAGGGGGCATTTCCCTCCCCTTCCCTTGGTCTTACCTTCCAGTTTCAGCTCGCATGGCTCTACTCAAGGTAAGGTTTACGCTCAGCCATAGGGTGGTGGCCACTGGGTGGACGGGCCATGTGGGCGGTGCAGCCTTGTGTTCTCACGCAGCCTGGATTAATTGCTTTGGGGGGAGTGCTTTGGGGGGGACATTTCTCTGTGGACCAACAAAATTTTCTCACGGACCACCAGTGGTCCCTGGCCCACTGGTTGGCAACCACTGATTTAGATGGCACTATTTAAAATACCTCAGTTTTTGCATTTTTATTTCTTCAATATAACAGTTTTCTTATACTGAAGAAATAGAGCAGGGGTGTCAAACTTGCGGCCCGTGGCCGGATGCATCACATGCAGGCCACACCCATCCCAACTCCGCGAATGAGAATATTGCAAAAAGTCACATGACCAGTTTAACACCCGTGAAATAGAGTATCAAGACAGTATAACATAAAATCCTATAGCTGTCACATATGGAGATTATGGTGGATACCATGTGAAACAATGTCTGAAAGATAGATGGTGCTAGTAGAAACTACTAAGCTAGTTGTCCAAAGTGGGAGGCTAGGGCCAAGATGAGAAAACCCAGATGATTTCTGGGGGGAAAGATTTAAGTGTTCCAAGCTTTTATCTTGCAGGATTCAACAGCAGCTGGGACAAACTCATGTTAATTTTGCAACTGCTTTGAAGATAATTTTTTTTAACACATGGAGTAATAATGAGGTAGTTTTAAGTTTAATTTCTCATGTTTTCCCTAGCATGATCAAGGAAAAAATCCAGAGAGAAAAGAATAAATGTTAGTTGAGAAGAATAAAAGAATGCTGTTTTCCTTTCTGTGTCATCTAAGGCCTTCCAGATAGTTGCTTATCAATTCTCACAATTCCAGACACCAAAGGCAAGAAATAGCTTTAAATGTGATAGTCAGTATTTACTTTGGGAATAGTTAGTATAATAATGAATACTTGCCAGAACATTGTCTTTGACATCAGCAATACCTATGTGTTAAGCATTCACTTTTCCCATAGTATTGTTTCAAAAGTGTTTGTTTTTATTAAACACGAATTTTGTGTTTTGGAACTGATCTGTTGCAGATAGAAGGATGTGCTTCTTGAAAGAAAGGTGGTCATATTACCTGTGAATGTACAGGTACTAATATTAGGTCTTTGAACATGGGAATTACTGAAATCTTTGCTGAAACAGGCTCCAACAGAACATAAAAAAGAACAGCTTCTGTTTGTTTAGAAAGCCAGATAAAATGTTTGGAAAAGATAACTTTTTGTAATCTTCTTCCTCATGGTTCCTTTGCCAATACAATGGATGAATGAGGTAATGAGAAGAGTGTTCAGCTGAAAGCACTGCACTGCAATATATTGCCATCTTTCTAATATTACATCCCTTTATTTAACAATCCTTGTTATAAAATATTGGGAAAGTTTATTGAATTGTAATGGGCTTCATGTGGCCTTTAGAGAAACATTGAGCGGAACAGCTGCATTTGTGGCAAGCAGAAGGCAAACCCTATTTGGCATAAGGTCCTAGAATGCTATAGCACGAAGGTAGTTGGATGTCTTAGGTAGGTCTTATTTTGGATATTCATATCTTTGCGATGTGGTAATAAGAACAGACAGTCTCTCCACATGGTATCCCGTTGATTTTTTATTTTAGATCAGACATTGGGAACTATTGTCTTCTGAAGAGCCCATGAGCTATAGGAGAAAAATGAAGGAGAGCCAGAACATGTGGGCTGATGTGTGGGAACATGTGTTATCTCAAAACATACACATAGTAAGGGAAGTGAGTTTTATGGATGGCTTTCCCCATTGCCTTCAAAACATGGATCATATTCCAAAGCTTGCCCTAGCAAGGGGAATCTGGGAATTATATTGCTAAATTGTCTGCTGGATGCCAGACTAGGGAACTTGTCACTTGATGTGGCAAAAGTTGGTGTAGTATGTGGAAAGCATGAAATTTGGCCCAATACTACAGGGCTGCCCCTCCAATGTTAAATCATCATTGGAAGCAGCTATGCTTACTCTGGGGCTTTGCTTTAAATTTTCCATCTCAGATCTCTATATGCAATTCATTAAAATGGGGAATCAACTGTTTTGTCAACAAAACAATCATTCCGTGGATGAATGAAAGAGAACATAGCTCAAAGTGATGTTAATGGGGAGAATTATGGCAATTAGTCTTGTGGCAAGATGGTGAGGCTGAAGGGATCAACAAGAGGGAAGGGAGAGCTCTAATTAATCACAATTTGTATAACTGATCTCTCACTTTAGGTATGAGTGAACTTGCTCATGACTCTTATTTTCCTTAGGCTGATAGCTTTTTCTGCTAAGCAGCATTAGTTTAATTACAAAGTGGATCTCATGTCTATGCTGCTGGAGACTGGAGTTTTTCAGCCACTAAAAAGTAGCTGCTTTATTCTCATTCTCAGTTTTATTGCATTACCTGATTTTTCCCTTCTCTTCCTGAGAAAAATCAAGAGAAGAATGGCTTATGCAACCAATAACTAGTGAAATCTCCAAAGTATGGTTCCCCCCGGAATTGTGAGCTGACTCTAACATTATTATTCAAAAAGAAATTGTGGTTTTCTCTGGTAGAATAGAGAGCACTCAATTCTTGCTCAGGACCAGGCAATGTAAACACGTGTTTCCTTTCAAAGCCACATGGTCCTGGTGATGGCCTGTGGCTGTGCATTTATTTATTTATTTTATTTTGCTTGGATTTATATGCTGCCCTATCTCCTGAAGGACTCATTTGAGAGACTGAAGACCAGCTGGGCTAAACAGCTAAAAATCTAAGTGATTTAGCTTGAAGAAATTGTTGGAAAATTCCAGTTTGGTGGCATAAGGGCAAATATGTGGAGCTAAAACAAGGATGGTATAGGACCGTGATGCGAACCTATGGCACACGTGCCACAGGTGGCACACAGAGCCATTTGTTCAGGCATGCGAGCCCCAGCCAAACTTATCTCCACTGCGCATGTGCATGCCTCCCTGCTGATTTTTGGCCCGTTTGAGGCCATTTTTGCCTTCCCGGAAGCTCAAAGGAAGCCTCTGCAGTCTCGGGAGGCTGAAAAACGGGCCTTCTGGAAATACCGGAAGTGCTGAAACAGGCCTGTTTTCAGCTTCCCAAGGCTCCCGAGGCTTCCCTCGAGCCTCTGGGAGGGCCAAAATGGCCTTCTGCAGGCTCCAGAGGCCCTCCGGAGGTTGAAAGCAGGCACTTCCAGTATTTCTGGGAGACTTGTTTTTCAGCCTCCTGAGGCTGCAGAGGTTTCCCTCGAGGCTCTGGGAGGGCAAAAACGGCCTCAAATGGGCTGAAAATCAGCTGGGAGGCACGTGCATGCGCAGTGTAGGTAAGGGGGCAGGGCAGGGGTGTTGCGCACACATGCACGGGGGGGCAGAGTGCATTGCATTGTGGGTGACGGCACACACATGCTTTTGGCACACCACAACAAAAAGGTTCATCACTGGTATAGGAGGAGGAGAATGATGAATACAGGAGGGAGAGAATCCTGAATATAATAATATTTGTAAAAGCTGAGGGATGCTTAAATGTTCATGATAGTATCTGATAAGAATATTCTGTGAGCCCTTCCTAACATGAACATTTGACATTTCTTTAATTGACAGCTTATGTTAAAAATGAGAGAGAACAAATATGAATACATCAAAGTTCAAGTTCTAACACCTATGTGAAGTTCTTTGATGAACTTTGGGGGGAGGGAGTCGATCCCCTTTTTTTGAGGGACAATTCTTTGTGAACCATCTCAAGGGTCCTGAGAAGATAAGTGGAATATAAATATAGAACATATTAATTAGCGAAAATGTTAATACAAATATCTTAATAGTTAAGTTTGCTTTATGATGCACAAACTCAATAGGGAAAATGTAAGAGACAGATTAGGAAAACTAGTTATTCTGAAGTTTAATACTAGAGACCTTAGAAGGGAATAAAGTAATCTTTAAAATATCTTTAAATATCTTTAAAAGGTATGACTTCATAAATAGTAGGGTGGATATGTAGAGAACATTTGCTTTGAGATTTTCCCCTCCTGAAACATTTTGTTCAAAAAGTCTGCTTGAATTTCTCCTTTCTTTAGGGTTTTGGCTGTGTATGATTGGGCAGCTGTAAAAACTAAACGAATGAATTCATATTATGAATGAATAAAAACATTCCTACTTTGATTTTCTTTCTTTTCAGTGTATCATTTCAGATCAGCTCTGAGTCCAGGAGTCTATGGTTGAAATAGACAGTTTATTGCTTTAGAATGTGTTTCCAACAATCTTGCTGTTAGCCATTTTGCTGAAGTTGTTAAGAGGAATTGACTACAAAACATTTGGAAAGAACACTGTTGCCTGTTTTAGGATAAGGATTTTTAAGCTACATTTATTTTTATTATGTATGTTAAGACCTTATAAAAATGAGCCACTAGGGCAGCCACAAATTCAAGGCTCTGGAGACTTCCGGTTTGGGACTCTTCGGAGACAGACCAAAATTCGTGACTGCGCGGTTTTGATCTGTGCTCACCGCCGGAATGCCCCGAGCCGGCTGGCTTTGGGGCTAAGCCACCCCGGAGAGGTGGTGAAGACGGGGGAGACCGCTAGCAGAGTTGAGGAGAGCTGCATCTCTCCTCCCCAGCTGGCTTTTACTCCCTTTCCCGAAGGCGGCTGCAGCGGTGGTCAGAAATGGCCACCTCAAAGAAGAACCCAACCGGACAAGATCGTGCAGGAGGAAGTTGGAAAGAGAAAGTTTGACTGACTGGGCTGAACAGAGAAATCACCCATTTAAGGTACCTGGAATTTGAGCAACAAAGAATAATACTATCCCTAAAAAAGACTTTCTAAAGCAGTGAAAGGAAAGTGAGGGGAAAAGAATTGTTTTTTCTTCCTCTTTAAAACTGACAGTTCTAATAGACCTTAAACGTTAAGAAGAAAAGATTTGAATAAGAATTGATATTAATCCTCTTTGACATTAATAGGCTATTCTTAGCTGAAAATAAAGTGTCAAATAAAGTGGATTCTTGAATAATCAAAAAGCCTTTTAAAAAGAGAGAAGGAAAGCAGAGGAGGAAAGCAAAATGATTCCTGGAATTTTGGCAGTGGATCCTAGTGAAATGGACTAAAATTAATTGGGGGGTTGTTTAAAAAATAAAAAACCTTTCAAAATGCCATCACTTCTTGAAGAACTGAAAATGATACTTAAAGCATATAAAGAAGAAGCACAAATGAAAGGAGAGACTTTTTGCCCCGCATTTCAATTTATGGAAATGGAGATTCTGAAATATCAAAATAAACAGGAAACATTTGCTGAACAAGAAGGGTGGGACAAAGAAGAAGCCATCTTTAATGACCAAGCAGTTTTAAATGTGGTAAAAAAGAGGAAGGGGGGGAAAGGGAGTTAAAAAGTTAAGATCTGAAGCAACAACCAAAAAAAAGTACAATTTGAAAAGTAATTATAATGTCAGAAAAAAGCAGAAGGGGGGATCTTAGAAGGGAGATTTGGACAGAAAGGGAACAAGAAAGAGAGGGAAAAGAAGAGAGGGGATGGAAAAGAAAAGAAGCTATAAAGGATTGGAACAAGATAGAGACAGAAAAAGTGTACATGGATTAAAGGGATTAATTTATTTAAGAGACACAGAGACAATGGTTAAAAGTTTTAATTTAAAAAGAGAATTCTGCAAGGGTACATGGGATAATATTGCTATATTATTAGAAAATGTGTTAGATGTAATGGAATATTTCTTCTTAGTAATTAATTGATGTATAGAGGATAAGAGAATAAGATTTTTAATGATTTAAAAAGCTAAAAATTTAAAAGAAACATGAAAGAATTTAATATTTTTTTAAATTATTAGTAATAAGCAGGCATATACAATGGAATGAAGGGTATTGCTGAGCGCATTGGGTTGTATCCCAAAAATTGTAAGCCACCCTGAGTCTTCGGAGAAGGGCGGCATATAAACGTAATTTAAAAAAAAGTTAATATGAAATACAGATGATCAAAATGAATGGTAACTGATGATATTTGTTAATAAGATGGATATTAATATTAAAGGTGGAGCTGAATTTGAAATAGAAATATGTATTATATATATATGTATATCTTCTTTTTTTTTGTTTCTCGTTAAAGAATTTAATGTGTATTTGTAAGGGAATGTTCCAAGCAGAATTCGGTTGATAGCTATGTTAGAAAATAATTTGTGACTATAATTTGTACTTTAAGTGTTGAGTAATAATTGAATAGATAATAGTTAAAAGATATAAAGGTGTTATAAATCCAGTTTTAGCAATTACAGGCCAAAATATGTATAAGGAAAAAGACTATGAAATTGTAAACAGGACAGATGAAAGTGTTAAAATATTAAATGGAAAGATATGGCAAACTAGAAAAAAATGTAACTGAAATTAGAAAATAATGGAATAATTAAAAATAAGATTGTAGATAGTAGAGAAATGGAAAAGCTATGGAAAAAAATCGTGAAAATAGATTTAAGATATGGATTAGAATACATAAGATGAATATGTAATTGAATTTAGGTCTGTATGGGGAATGACAACCCGGGCGCACACTGTTCTCAAAAATGATGTTTAATGTTCTTTATGTATTTGTTTGTCTATGTCTGTTTTCAAAAAATAAAATTTTATTAAAAAAAAAATTCAAGGCTCTGGCCCGTGGGGTGCTTAGATCTGATCTGCGGGGCCACCCTGGAGACAGCAAATGACCAGTCCATGGTGCCTCAACCTGGCCAAGGTCGATTGGGGGCTGATCTACAACCTGGTGGCAGCTGGCAGCGTGCTGGAGAGGAGGCTGTGGCAGCTGAAACGGAGCTCAGGACGAGTGCCCACAGCCCTCCCGAGCTCCGTTTTCACTGGGAACGTGCTGGAGGAGGCAGTGTCAGCCAAAAACAGAGGTGATGTGAGGTACGCCTGTGGCCCTCCTAGCTCTGTTTTCACTGGCACATTGCTGGCAAAGCAAAACTACTAGCAAAAGTGGCATTTGATTACAAGGCATGGAGGCATCAAGAAATGTTTCCCCTTTTGCATTTGCATTTCCATGCCCACCCCAGCCCCACCTTCCCGCCTCTGCCTCCATGGTCAAACACAAATCGAGTTTGACACCCCTGCACTAGGGGAAAGTGTCCTGGCAAATAATAAATTCAGTAAAAGAATAATTAAAATGTTATTCCTCTTGCATTGACCAGTAAGTTTGAAGAAACGTGAAATTGTTAACAGAGAAGCCATATCTTTTTCCCCCTTCCCCCAACCACGGAATAACTGTTCAGCTGCTCTGAACTCTGTATCCATAAATATCCACTGTCTCATCTAGTGAATCTTCTGAAAAGAAAACAAAATCCATTTTGATCAATTCTAAAATATTTCTGAAGTTTTATGGATTAATTTTATATAAATGCATACCATTCTGGATATTTTTTATTCTTAATTTTTCTTCAACTTGCCATACTTTTAAATAATTGAAGACTTTATAGACAGAGATTTCCTACAAAAGTTTGGTGACAAATTAGGAAAGAGCTATGAGGACTCATAGCCTTGCATAGCCTGTTTATTTGCCTGAAAAATGTCTGTATTATGAAGACTGCTACTCAGAATATAATTGCTTAAGCCGCTGATCAGGTGATTGGTACTGTTACATTTATGGGTGGACATCGACTGAGCCATATTTTTCTATCACATCAGCCTTGGGATAATTTTAAGAGATGTGTTTGCATTCCACTAAGATAAGAGTGCTGTTTCCATTAGATCTCATGAATGTGATATATTCTGAAATGGAGTAAATTTACCATTATGTACATTGAAGGCACTTTTTTATGATTCTGTACAATGAATACCCTCCTTATTGGTATGCTGGAAACACCAGCACAGAATTAACCATCTTGTCCCCTACTTTTACTCTTAAGGAGCCCTGCTTTTTAAGTAGCAAAGTTGTCCCTAAAAGTTTTAGCTGTTTCAAATAGTTGCATGTTGATCTTGTAACTTTGAAGATAAGGTAGTTGTGCAATAATGAGTTGGAAATGTTGCACCCTCTGAATTGACAAACTCATTCCTGAAATTTGTATAATTACATTGCTCTATTTTTAACAATATTATTTAACAATAACTCTTTAGGTCTTCTTAAGTGATGGATTCATATGTTCTGTGGTACTTACCGATGAGCTGTCATGTCTAATGTTCCGTTCTAACTCTCTTGTTTTTCTTGTTTTCCCCACAGATTACCATTATCTTTAAATCCTACCAAGACTGTACAGACCAGAAGGTGTATCAGGCAGTAACCGATGATTTGCCAGCAGCTTTTGTAGATGGCACAACTAGTGGTGGAGATGGGGACCCCAAAAGCTTGCATATTGTGGAAAGAGTGAGTGGCAAATACGTGGAAATGCATGCTAGGTACATTGGAACTACCGTGTTTGTGCGCCAGCTTGGTCGTTACTTAACACTATCAATTCGTATGCCAGAAGAGCTGGCCCTGGCTTATGAGGAGAGCCAGGACCTGCAGCTCTGTGTGAACGGCTGCCCTTCCAGTGAACGCATTGATGACAGCGGGCATCTTCCTTTACCAGTGATGGGGCAGCTCCTTCCTTCTGGTGCTTCAAGTCACACCCGTTCTGTATATACACTGGAGAGTGCAACCACCAAGTGCCATGAGAAGATGCTGCTGAAGGACATCTATTTTCATTCTTGTGTGTTTGATTTACTCACCACCGGTGATGCCAATTTCACAGCTGCTGCACACAGTGCCTTGCAGGATGTTGAGGCGTTGCATCCAAGGAAGGAGAGATGGCACATCTTCCCCAACAATGAGGGCAGTATTCAGGGGAGAGAATTTGGACTTGGACTTGGACTTGTGGGCTTTCTGCTTGTGTTTTTGTAGGATCCTCCCCTCTTTGATGGTTGTTGTAGAGAACAAAGTTTTAAAATATATATTGTCATAATATATTAAGAACATATATGTATATACCGTGTATATGAAGGGATGCTTTTTTGTCCTGGGACGTCCAGAGGATTGTATATAATTGTGTTAACCTTTTTCCTATGTATGTTGGATGTAATATTCTTTTGATTGTAATATTTTTTTGCTTTGCAGTTGGTGAAACATTTTATAATGTCCTCTCATCAGGACCTAATAGAAAGCACTTTATTTTTTATATATTAACTATTTATGTGACCCTAGGTAATATGTAAAGCATATATCCATCTGTACATATATCATACCCAGTATGCCCTCTAAGTATTGCCTAGCTTAATTCATACACTTATAAGTTTTATTTGATTCCTTTTCTTTCTTTTTTTGCCATTCTTTTGGCCAGTTATGGCAACACAAGAATCTAGCTAGGTAGATAATATAGACCTAGGTCTAAGACAAGCCTAGGACTTACATTGGACCCTGGGCCAGTAGCCTCCATTTCATAGGAATGCAGCAATTACTGGCCATCAGCCCTCAGAATTAGTGCATTCACAACTGCATCTTATGTTTACTGATGCAGCAAATCTCTGCTTCCTTCCAAAAATTGCTTTTTAGCATTAAAAATTGTACTTGGGCTCTAATATACAAGTACAAAATACAAGTTTTCTATGAATTTAGCAAAGGACACACATAGAACGCTGTGTCTCTTTTCTTTCCAGATGTATAAGAATGAGGTCTAAAGACTTCCCAGAGCTTTTGGGGGAGGGCGAGGACTCAAAATCTCTCTCATATCTATATGGATGTCTTCAAGTGGTTTGTATTAAATGTTGTACCCTAAGATAGTGGTAGGCCTTACTTGCTTAATTTTACTCCTAAACATTTTTGCAACATCAAAAAACCATAAAAATTGGTAATGAGCATAATTTTTAAATTGTCTGAAAAGAAAGGTAGAAAATTAAGAAGATGGATATTGCCCAGGAGGTTAGGACAGCTTAATTATCATTCCTTTGTCAAGTTTAGCAAGTTGCTCAACTGCAAGATCTTCTGCATTGGTCTAAGTACAAACATACACATAAACATTATTTTGGATATGTAAAAAGACTGGCAGATTTATTATATCAGTTTTGATGGACTACAATCTATTTATTAATTATATGATGCATCTGTGATACAAGCTGCAGCCAATAAGAACTTAATGGCACAAGTAAAACTTTGGGGTGCCCAAATGCCATTTTGGGTTTTTCCCCCCCCCCCTGAGGAGACTATAAGTGTTCCATACTTAGTGTTTTATTTCCTGTGTGAACATATCTCCTTCCAACACTTGCTAGAATTGTTGCACTTAGGTCCTTAAAATATACTCTAGACACGGAGAAATCTATATAAAACATTCACTGCTAGCTGAACAAGCATTTCTTACTCTTATTAGTAGAATATCATTCCCCATGCTAGCAACTAAGCTGACAAGCCTGCTTCAGATCATTTCAGGTTAAATGTGATTTATGGATTGCTGGAGTTTTTGGTTACTAAAAACACTCAACTTTAGCTATACTTAATGAAGAGCAGTCAGCAAAACAAGGCATTGTGCTAGGAAGGCATGGTGGTTCCTTGGACTGTATAATGGTAGATGCTCTTTTGGACTTGAATGGTTGATCTGGGAATCAAGCATGGCTTTTACCCAGCATTTGAGACTGGAAGTGTCAAAGATTGATGCTGCCACCATTTGCCTGTTCCTGGATTTAGTTGGATTGTTTTGTGTGTTCAGTACTTCCATTGAAGTGGAAAAATATTGGTTTGTAGTACTGATTGAAACTCTATATACTAGTTATGCACATACTTCTAGTTTGCTTGGCTTGGATTCATGACATGCAAATTCTTGTTCAGCTTGAGTAATCCCTGTCTGCTTTAAAGTGACAGCACCATAATAATATAAGCTTTTACTTAAAGTCACCAAATACAAGCAAAATTGCTTGCTAGTTTGTATATTCAAAATGTGCCTGATCTCAGAGTGTTAGGATGAACTTGAGGTTCAGTTTTTGTGGCCCAAGTACATGATTTAGTTTTTGCAGCTATGAAATGTTTAAAATTCTGCCTTTGGTCAGTTGTTAAGGCAATAAGGCAACATAGAATATGAAGCCAACCTTACTGTATTTCTCCTTTCCCTGTCCCTTTTCCAGTCTTGTATGGAGAGACATGATGGTCTTAGAATAGTTGAATTTTTTCATATTTTTATGTGCCAAGTGAAAAGGTATTTGTGGAAGAAGTCTGGTTAGACAAGTCTAGAGTTGTAGCTACAATGTAAGCCCATTGTAAACAGGTGTATGCTCATTTTCTGCATTCCCAAAATGTGCATACATGTGTGTGCTGACAAAAATACACAACAAATAACTAAAAACTATGAAATCCGGAAATAAATGCTATTTTGGAAAAGTTGGCATTGGGAATGCTTTTTGCTTCTTGTCCTACTGTGGGATTTCTTAAGAAAATGTTATTCGCACATGTTGGTTTTTAAAAGTCCGTCATAGTCAAAATACCTTTAGTTAATGCCAAACATGGATTGTTTGAAGCTAGTGAGTGGTCTCTGGGAGAAAACATACACTTAGAGGGAAACACTGGTTTTCACATATACTCCAACTGTGACTGTCTCTTTTAGAAGGCTTCAGACATGCTTGAGAAAAAGAATACAAAACAAAACCCACAGTATGCCCGATACTTTGCAAACTGTTTTAGATGTGCTTCATGGCTATACTATTAAGTATATGTTTGTGTGAAAAAGAAAAGTGACCGTGCAGTGTATACTTTAAATTATGATAGAATAATAAAGCTACATATCATGCTGTGGAATGTTTGTGCCATTACTGACCCCTGCTGGTTGCCAGTATATAATAGTTGATGACAGTAATGTAACTTAAAGGTGTGTGTTCCAATCAGATCCAACCAATCTCCAAATTTTGAGAGGAAAGTGCAGTGCCTGAAACCAAAGCAATAGCTTATTGAGATGAGACTAAAGCCCTACAGAGCAATTAAGTGAACAGTGAAGCTTCATGAATAATGTAATGGTTTTGCCAGACGCTGTGTCTGCAAATATCAACTACCTTCTTCCATAAAAATCAGGATGAGGAGTGGGAGAGGCATGGATTCAACTGTGATTGGCAAGTCCATTTACTAATTGCAGGATTAATGCCAATGTTGGAAGAGTTCTGTAGAAGGTGTTTGTGGGGAATGGAGGGTGGAGAGTCTTATCAAACAATCACACAGATTAAATCCTTTGAAGAAATAAATTGCCTGGGGTCTTAAACAAGGATGGTGAGGAGCGCCCAGTGTGATGAACTAGTTCTTTCCAAGGGGTTTTAGGGGATCACTGTGTCTTAGGACAAAATTTAACCAATGGTGAACTTTAGCTGAATGATGCTTATAGAAACTGCTCAAAATATTTGCTTGAATTGTGCCCTTGAAGCAAGTGTTAAAGGATATCACTTTCTATAGTGTGTTAAAATATTCTGTTGGTTTTGTCCTAATGAAGATTGTCATTTTTATAGCCAATAAGCAGTAACTAGCCAAGAGTTCATTTTCTAATGGTATGATAATCTTTTTTTAACGAAACAAAACTTTACCATAAGAATTTCCTTTACACAAAAATGCCTGAAACTCTCTCTAATTTGACAGGACTGTCTGGTTTTCTTTTTAAGTTATTGGAACTTTTTCAAAGGTTCCAAAACTTGCAGCTTTCTCTTCGGTTAAGTATGTTTCATCCCTCCACATGTGCTTAATGTTCATTCAAATGAGTATGCCTGTTTTGCAAGCTAATTAATGAGAGCTAGATTTCTTGCCTTGGATTGGGCAAGCAACCTTTGAATTGTTCCAAGTCCCCAAAAAGCTCTTACCCAAAGCCTAGTTCAAAGTATACAATGGAATTTTGCAACTAGTAGGTTTTCCTCACCAAAACTATTGCAAGTTGAATGAATCAATATGATACTCAATATTTCTGATAAGTAGAAAACAACTCGTGACTCTGCCCACAAGCATCAGCTCTGAAGGGCAAATGACTGAATCTATGCCCTTCAGAGGTGATTTTTGTGAGCAGAGTCATGAGTTGCTTGAAATACTATTATATATTGATTTAAAAAACCCAATCTTTGAAGGAAATCTTTCTTTTCCAAGGCTAGAATTCTTGACATTTTTCTAGCTCTGCACAGCGCAAGCACTGCTTCAAAAGAAAATGGAAGGCACTACACTCTCCTAGTAGCATTCCTTAATTGATTAAAATCAAGTATGATTTGGAAAGATCAAAACCAGAACTAAGGTATGTAATTCTGCGATTGTAGCTCTTTTCCTTTTAGGAAAATCAATACCAACATGATATCTGATTGGCTATTATTTGTCTCATCTTACAAGATCATCTGATGCATTAAACTAAAAAATCCTCCAATATTTCTCTTCTATCAATAGAGAACATTCTACAGAGATGGGTGGGTCCATGCATGGGCTGTAATGCAGCAATGAAAAGTTGCTTTAGGAAGGCCCTTACGTTACCTTTGCCATTACAAAACTCATGTATTGTCAACACCAAAGCTGGGGTTCATAGCCATCTTCTGAAACAAAACACTGTTGTGTCCAATACCAACAGTTGCCTCAAATGAAGTAGTTCCTGTGATCAGCCATGAGTTACTTCCAATGTTTATGTATTGTGATAAATGATGGGATCAAGGTGTTAATATTAGAAATTATTTCACCATCTGTCTAAAGCATGTATATGCAATACAATGTTCTTTACTCATTATGTTGCAGGTCTGCTTTTGATACAGTATATTATTTAAGGTCATTGTATTTAGAACAGTCTCTGCTTATTAAAAATGCCATATTTTTCTAAGTAGCCTCTAGCTTAATTCATAAAAATATTGCAGTATTATGCAAGCCATTTTAAAGAAGTACATGTAGGTTTGCCATCTCTTGTGGATCTTTTCTGCAAGCTACCCTGGTGGCTTATGACTGGTAGATGCATAAAAAGATTCATGCATCTTCAATGCCTACATCTGGCAACCAAAACTAGTCAATTATTACGTAAAAAATATTTAAACAGCCCAGCAATCATTAAAGCAGTCCAGCAACAGCCAATAGCACTGAAGCAACCACAACTTTCTAAAATTTCAATCCCCTGGGAGTTGTGGAGCCAGGACTTTGGATGCATTCTGTAAATTAAGCCATTAGGTATCTTGGTGCAAAAATTGTTGCCCTATGATGCACCGTTTTGCCCAGCTAAAGGACATGATAAATGTTAGTGGTATATAGATATTCATTGATCAGTAAACTCAGTATTCAATTTTTCAAGTCCCATCAGTTGCCTTCAACATGGTTCAACAAACATTGCAATAGCAATAGCACTTAAGACTTACATACCACTACAGTGCTTTACAGCCCTCTAAGCAGTTTACAGTCAGCCTATTGCCCCAACTATCTGGGTCCTCATTTTACCCACCTTGGAAGGATGGAAGGCTGAATCAACCTTAAGCCTGGTGAGATTTGATCTGCCAAATTGCAAGCAGCTGGCTGCAGAAGTAGCTTGCAGTACTGCATTCTAACCACTGCACCGCCATGGCTCATAAAAACAAGACATTAAACAGCATTACCAGAGGATGGATAGCCATAAAAAATGTCTGAATAGGGTGGATTTAAATTGCAGTACAGTACCAAGATTTACCTAGATACAACTTAATTCTGTTGGTCATTATTTTAGACGCTTCATAAATTGCAGAACCAAGTAGTACATTTTGAAAAATGTTAAGGTAATTTATGTATATAAAGATTATGATTCCCATCCAGTTTTCTTCCCTGGTTTCAACATTATTTAAATTTTATTCATTAGCATCTCATTTTCACCTGGGCTTATATATCCACATATATTAAAATTAATACCTAGATCCCTGCATTTTTTTCAAAAACTTTGCAAGTAACCAATTGTTAATATAGGTTACCACATAACCGAAATACAAATGATGTGTATTAAGCTGTTTATAATTTACAATATTTTTGTAATAAACATTAATATGCACAGCATTTTAAAATAACTGTTCAATAACAAGGTATTATGAAAATACATTGCTTTATATAAATTATTTGGTTTCCTTAAAAACTGCTGCTAGACCTGGTTTCTAGAATTATATCTTCTATAAAAATACGTTTCAAGTATTCCTATTGTTTTGTGGAAAGCTATTGTGTTCAGAAGTATTGTTCAGAATTATTCTTTGTGAAGAAAGGAGAAAAACATTTTTTGAATTCCAGTTCCTTTGAGGACTTCCTTTATGAACACACAAATCAGCTGAAAGAATGCAGAAACAACTAGCGAGAATAATTTGCTCTGCTCTGCAACATATATTATGCCTGGTTTCATTGCAGGCAGAATTTTTCAAGAGTAATCAGAAGTTCCATCCACATGTCCCAAGTCTTCCACAGACTGAAACAGACAATGTATCATCTCCAAATAATGTATTTTATATTAAGGGAAAATAGTTATCTCTCAATACATGTTTGCAACTTTTTCAAATGAGTGAAGAAAACTTGTTTTTTTAGTGTCACAAATTCACAAAATATAAGAATTTATGTTTATTTATGTCCCCATTTAAAAATACTTGCAGACATTAACTTTGCACTCTATAATCCTGCCTCTTCCACCACAACCTCTCCCATAGGTGTAAAGAAATCTCCAAACATCTTAATGAAATGGACTGCAATGTGGTAAAGTTCATATTGTAATAAATATTTTGGTAAGTGTATAACTATTGCTTTGTTTTTTCTGCAACAAACAAGAAAAATTGTCTCTTAAAATATGTAACCACCACCACTTTACAAGTTTTGTACATAACAACGTGCAAGCAGAAACAACTTCATAATGAAAAATCAAGGTTTTAGCAAGACAATTTTGCTTTCTTGGCTATATAAACAAAGGAGGGTATGAATTTGAGCTGGCATTGATTTTAAGCAATATTTTCTTTTTACCTAGGGATCTGCTGGCAGAGATAGAGTAGAAGCCACGTAGCTGTGCTAGGCATTCAATTTAAAAATGTCAACATCCATTGCTGTTTGTTGCACCAGACTAATAAGAAAAAGAACCTGGCATCACTTTGCTGTGTCACAGAAACAGTTCTATGTAGTTTAAACAATAACTTTCTTAAACTGAAATAAAGATTATAAATTCCCAAAAGAATCCTGGTAACAGCTTTTATATGCATTTTTTATCCAGATCTTCCTTGCAAATAAACAACTGTGAATTAAAGCAGCCAAGTCCATCCTTTTTGCCAAGCTAATAATTGATGATATGAATATAAGCCTCTGAGACCCAATGTTAGAACCTAACTGCTTATTTCTAGACCTAAACAGTTTTTTTAAAATAATTAACCCAAGCAAACCGGTAACAGGGACTTTACACTTTTAGAGTGTAGCTTTTATTTGCTGAAATGCAAAATTACATAAGATAAATATGATTGAATCAATGAAATTATTCTGATAAACATGCGCATTTTAGCTTCAGAATAGCTTTGAATATGCTTTTAACACAATCTATCTTGGGGGCATATAAACATAAATGAGATAATGGACTAATTGTCCAACCTGAGTTAAGTATCAGGAGATAAAAATTCATTTGCATGTAATCCAACCTATAGAATTGAATTTTCTTCTTATAAAGGCAGACAGGTTTTTTATTTTCCTTTTTAGATTCTGACTAATTATTTCATCTGAACTTTATTTAAAAAAATTTTTTAAAGGAAATGATCAGCCAAACCAATTTAGAAAGAAAAAGTCAGGGGAGGGGAAGCTCATTTAATTAATTTACAATAATTTACAGTCATTTTGTAAAAAGGCATTACAACTGATCAAACTGGAGAACGCCTGACTATTTTACAATTATAGGTACAGAATTTAAATATTCAAGCTTGTGATGAAAAAGCGGCAAGGTGGTCGCAGCGTATAACGTAAACAAGTAGCTTTGGAAAGTGAACTAGGTCATTACATCCTTTGAAAAAAAATCCTCTTTCCTGAAATACTATCACAGATTATCATGTGAATACTCATCTAAAAGCATAATTTAAACTATATTCAGGATAAAACTATTGACAAGGAATTCAGAATAAGATCCAGTCTAAGTTGGGCAGTGTTGAGGTCCCTGTAAAAAGTAAACATTTCCTATTTCTTTAAAAAAATGTGCCACAACATTTGCAGCACAGTGCAGCATTAAAACTTTAAATACAAAAATATTTCTTCTTCTGTGGGGATAATGTAACTTAGCATACTGGAAAGTAGTAACAATACTGCTACTCAGAGCACATCCGGTCCACATCTTTCAAGTCATGTAAGGCAATTACTGTGTTAGTTTTATTGTGTATGGCTAAAAAGAAGTCCATGAAATGTTAAGTCTTTGCTATGTTTTCCGATTACTCCACATATGTTCTGGTGTACTTTTATGATCTGTTGAATGGTCAAAAGGAGATCTATGTCCTAAAGGAGATCGAGAATCGTAAGGTGACCGTTGATCTAATGGTGACCTGGGCCCACTACTGGAAGCTCTGTGGTCCATTTGCCAGTCTGAGTGATACCTATAATCTCTTGAAGATTTATGATGACTGTAGTCTGAACTGGATCGATGATCCAAATGTATCCGGTGATCTAAATGTGATCGACTGTCTTTAAAACTTCCTTCCAGATTCAATCTGTGATCTCTATTTCTGTGATCATCTAATTTTCTGTGTTTACTATCATTGTAGTATCTGAAAATTAAGAAAAATAATTATTATAGTGGAAGCTAACTTAAAATAATATAGCTTTAGAATCTGCAACCTAACTTTCTTTATAAAGGTTTCACAACTTTCTAAAAGTAAAGCTGCACTCTTGGAAATGTGGCATTTACAGTATTTATGTATTTGCCAATTTAGAAACCACCCATCTCCTCACAGAAGGGAAGATCCCCCCCACTGGAGTGTCTGTGTCGTGTGTGTGTGTGTGTGTGTGTATAGAGTCTTTGGACATAAAAGCTGAAAAGCAACCTTATTCAAGGTATCTGCTATAATGGCACAAGATTGATTTTTCCTGTCCTTCAGTGATTATAGACCTCAGGATTTTTAAATCAGTATTAGTGTTAGTATGTAAATACTATTTTCACAAGGGGAAACCTGTTCTATGACTACTAGAAAAGAATATAATTTTCTCTTTAAATACTCATTATATTTATGATTAGCCGTTCAAAACAGATACCTTTAACATTATCATATGCATATATTTAATATCACACCTAATCAGCCACTTGAGCTGACAAAAATCACAAAAAGAAAACGAGGAAACTAAGTGGGATATGCTGGGTCAATTACTCAGAACATGTGGAGATAAATTCGGATAAAAAGGCAGATTCTATAGGAACAGAAGAAATGTGTAACATAGATTTCTTTCAGGTACCAGTACAAAATCTCTGTACACAAGTACTCATGAGCCTCTGTTCTCTTCCACCTAAACTGTTGGAATTGTTTTTTGCACAGGGAGGTGGCAATACTGCTGACTTATCACCAATATATGTACTCCCTATGAAGCCAACCCAATACTTCTGCACTGATACAAAGGCCACAACCAAATTTTTACTTGTTAAAAAGTAGTAGCCTGTAGCTTGAATTGCCCACTTTATTCATTTCCTTCAACTGCTCCTTCCCAGTAGTTTTATTTCTGAGATTGTGAGACAACATGTATCAACTGCAGACTCTGGTCTCTGAACCCTGTTCAATTCTAGGGATGAAGCAATTTGAGTTTCTTCAGCTAAACTATGTTCTCTATTGGGACTCCAGAAGTGTGCTTTCTCTGTAGAAGCACCTGCCCTGGGGATTGAGAATTCCCCTGGATGGATGACTTGTGGTGTTTTGAAGGGATTTGACCCGTTTTTTTTCCTAGAACTTTTGTGAGTGAAGTTTCCTTGCTTTGTGTGTGGGTTTTTTTCCCTTTTTTTCATTCCTGCCTATTTTTAGCATTTTTGCTGTTTTTTATTTTGTTACACTTATGAGTCAATGACATTGTGAATTGGATAACATACAAATTTAATAAATACATGAATAAAACAAGCACTGGAAATCTATTGTTATGCAGGAAGTCCATTGTTATGCTGAAAGTCTAATGTTATGCAAATACATGAATAAAATAAGTACTGGAATTCTATTGTTATGCAGTCTACTGTTATGTTATTGAGTTTCCACAACAATTGGGTCCATCATTTCCATTGCTAAGTGATGTAACAGAAAAGTGAGGCACTGTATGACTGCATTGCTTAGCATTGGCAATACCTGCATCCCACCTTCCAACAAGCAAAGTCAGTGAGGAAGCCAGCAGGAAATTGCACATCCCAGGTGGCTTGCAAGCAGGCAAGTGGCCACTGCTGGGTGGGAGAGATTGGGAGAGGGAGTGAGGATGTGAAGATGACTGTGGAGGCAAGCTACAAATCCGGTGATGCTTGAGGTGGCTACTGCTGGATGGGAGAATGTGAGCAAGTGGAAGGGCTTGGGGTGAATGTTTCTGGGTGGGGGAGTTGCTATGTAAGGTGTGGGTGGCTGGCGAGGTGCAAGTGCACAGGGGCTGATGGAGGGTATATGAATGGGGGAGGCTTATCTGAGCAACTTGTGACCCTCTTCACCGGCTTCCCCATTGATTTTGCTTGTGGGAAGCTGGTAGAGAAGGCCATAAATGCAACCACATGAACATAGGTCACTATGATTGTCATAACTGCAAACTGGCTGTATCTAGATCACAATCACATGACCATGGTGAGTGCTGGGATGGTTGGAATTTCAAGTATCGGTTGTAACCAACACTCATTCAGCAAAAATTGTTACTTTGAATGATTGCTGAACAAGTGGTTGTTAACTGAGAAATACATGCCAAGTATAAGAACAGAAACTAATAGTCGCCACATTTTGTCTTCACCTGGCATCTTATCTGCTCTCCTCCCACAAGGTGTGTGTTTGTGAGAAAGGAATCAATTTCTGCTCATGTAGATTCATGGAGTCTGATGCATAGTCTTGATCCTTTTCATACTGTCTTTCCCTACTACATTATGTTTTTTGTTCAAGGCATGTTATCTATTTTCCGAACTCAGTACATACTTACCTCATTAATGATAAGGAAGAATTATGAAAAGTTTGGGCGCACTGGATTGAAGAAACTTCACACAACTTACCTAATATCCTGTTTATAGTGATCCCAATCTCTATGATCTTTTCCATTGCTGAAAGTGGAATAGGGCCTTTTTCTTGAATCACTTTTTTTGTAAGAATCTCCATGAAGTCTGTCTTTGTGATGATCATGATACTGTGATAAGTATCTATCAGAGGAATAACTGTCCCTACTACTGTCATCATGATTTGTGTTCTCTTTTAATCGTTCCACATCTGCTTAAATGGAAACAGAAGTGCATCAGCAATTTATATATTTGCAAATGCTTGCAAGCAATTATCTTTAATATAACTTTATATTATTTCTACCAATATACACACATCTCTATGCAAATTACACTTTTAAAATTGGAGAACTGTGAAATTCAGAGCAGAATATATACTGATTGATATGCCATTTTGTTTGTGGAAAGTATAAATTAAATAGGGTTATACTAAACTGGGAATGGAAATGTTTTGTCATTTTATAGAGATATTTAAAATTGGAATATGAAAAGAGTATGGAGAATATGTCCTTATAATACAATACTGTGTAGCAATTAGCATAATAGTTAATAGCTTACCTGGATTTCTAATCAAAGTTGTGTTCACTCCACTATTGATATTTTGTTCATTATACTGCTGAAAAAAATTAAATAAAATATTATCTTGGTTTCATTTGATAACTTTCAACTAGATCAGGAATCCCCAATCCCTGGTTTGTGGACTGGCACAATTTTTATCTTTTACAAACATCTCTTTTGGTGAACAATGTGGTTTCAGGTTTTTATATTTCCATATAAACATGACCATAATTACATATTTATCTTTCATATTCAGTTTCTTATCGTATCATTACATTTTCCATTTTCTGTAAATTTTCAAATATTCTTGTATTTTTCACACTTATTTTATCCATTTTCAATTCATATCTTAACTTATTCCATTGTTTTAATTATACTCATATCTTTTTAATATAATATCTTAAAATTCTTATTTCTTAATCTATGTTCATTATGCTTTTATACTTTTATCTGTCATATTTGCAATTTCATCACATACTCTTATTTCATTATTCAATAAATTCCATCTTGATTTTAATAATTCCAAACATTTCCCCCTTAATTGCCCATTTGAGGGCACCACCCTTTTTGTCTTATACATCATTCAGTTTACTTCCCTTTAACTCATATTAAAAATTACCATAATATAATCATTTTTAGTTATCACCTGAACACTACATATCACATATACATTTTAGGTTAGATTCCACATGGTATTCTTCCCTTTACCTTCTAAGTCATTTATTATTTCAAATACATTAATCTTTTCAGCTAATTGTAGAAACTGATATTAATCTTTTTAGTACAATTCTCGTTCATTTTAGGTATATTCTTAATTTCATTTCATTTAATTAACATTCTTATAATAGTTTCCCACTTTTACATTTATTCCAATTATAGTTTAACCATCATTCTTAAAAAAACTATCAGATAGAAAAAACACATCAGTTCCAATCATTCCATTTTTTTTAAATCTATGTTTTTATACCTCGCTATACATTACCTTGCAGAATCCCCTTTCTTATTCTTTATCTACCCATTATCTCTAGGTCTTCTAACCATGTAGCTTCTTTTCATTTTTTTTTGGCTTTCTATCTCCCATTCTTTTCTGGTCCTTTCCCTTATTCCTCTTTTTCTTTATTTTTCCCTTCCATTTCTGACTCCAATTTTTATTCCCTTCCCTCTTTTGAGCTTCCTCCTATAATTCCCTTTTCTGCTGTTTCTTTTTTTTGGCTTTCCAAACAGTTATCTCTTTAATTGTCACCTCAAACCTCCAAGTTTTAATTTCCATGCCCCCGTTTTAATGTTTGTTGCTCCATTTGTTCATTGATGCAGGTCTCTTTTTTAATCAACTCCTCCCCTTCTGGATCTCCTTGTTCTTCTTTGTTCTCCAAAGTCACCATTTCTAATATATTTAAGGCAATACTGCACAGTTCCACTCTTTCACATATCATTTCCCTTATACTTCTTAAGTCCGATTTTATTTCCAAACAAAATTCTGCCATTTTTGTGCACCTCTTTCAATTTTAGTTTTTCTTTTGTCTCAGTATTTTTCTTCTAGTATTTAAGTCTTCAGTCCAGTGTCAAAATGTCCAATGTAAGTTTTAAATTTAAACCAGTATTCCCAGGGTTCAAGCTTCTTTCTTCTTCCTTTATAACAGTGGTTTCCAAACTTTTTCCACCGCCCCTTGGTGCTACAAACTCATCCTTGGTCAGGGGTGGGATTCAAATGCTGGTCACATGACTGGGTGGGCATGGCAATGGCCAGGTGACTTACAAGTGATCCGGTTGTTTAGCAAGTGTTCTAATTTATGACTGGCCTCCTCAGAACTACTTGACCTGTTTTTGGAGTTTTGACAGCTTTAGATCAGGGGTCTAAATCCCACCCCTGCCTGTGCCTGTGTGTGTGAGAGAGAGGGAGAGAGAGAGGTTGGATCAGATCGCTCTCTCTCCCTCTCTCTCCTACCAACGCCAGAAAGCCACCCTCAGTCAAGATTCATAGTAGTGGTCTCCGGGATTTAAATTTATGAGTTTGGTGGTCCCTGAGGTCCAAAAGTTTGGCGACCACTGATCTAAAGGGGTGAGCCTGAGAGAGGGAAAGAGAGAGAGAAAAGAGAGAGAGAGAAAGAGAGGAAGAAAAGAAAGAGAAAAGGGAAAGAAAGAAAAAGGGACAAAGAAAGGGAGGGGGATGGAAGGAAGGGGCAGAAAGAAAAAGAAATAAAGAAGGAGGGAGGGAGGGAGGAGAAAGATAATGAGACATCTATTCTATTCAGCAGGGTTAGAAGAGAGTGTGCGTGCGTGTGTGTTCTCCTTGTAATTTACCAGTACATTTTGGTTTTGTTTTCTTCAGAATTGGCACTGTAATACATTGGGGAAAAGTAATTTTTAGGGTGGAGATCTGATCCAATGGATCCTGTTTAAAGCCTCAACAAAATGTGAGAGCTTCCTGATAGTCTTGACCATGTTTCATCAACAAAACCTTTAATAGAAGCCGAAGAGGTTTCAATGTGCTGGCAAAGATGTTTCAATGTGGAAAAGGGCCTCAGTCTAAACTAGGCCTCATTCAATCTGATGCATCAGGTCTCCCTCCCTCCCTCCCTCCCTCCCACCTTCCTTCCCTCCCAGACTGGCTTTGCTCTACTTTCCCAATGGGCCTGCGGGGCCGGCGCTTCGAACATGGATGGATGGAGAGAGAGAGAGAGAGGGAGAGGGAGAGGGAGAGAGAGGCAGGCAGGCAGGAGATAGGCAGGTAGGTAGGTAGGTAGGTAGGTAGGTAGGTAGGTAGGCAGGCAGGTAGGCAGGCAGGCAGGCAGGCAGGCAGGCAGACCTTTTGGATGGATGGATGGATAGGTAGATAGGTAGCTAGATATATCTATATTGGTAGATAGGTAGGTAGGTAGGCAGGTAGGTAGATAGAAAGACAGACAGGTAGGTAGATAGGCAGGAAGGCAGGCAGGCAAACAGACAGACCTTTTGGATGGATGGATGGACGGACCGACAGACAGACAGACAGAATGCAATAGCGGCGGCACTTTGGGAAAGCGGTGGCAGTGGCTTTTCCCAACGTGCTGCTGCATTCGAAGCGCTGGTTCCGGTGCAGTACAACCGTCAATGGGGTGAGCCTGCAGGGCTGGCGCCTCGAATGCCCCCCTGCTGCATCTTAGTGTCCCCAAGGGAGCTGGCAAAGGGGCGCTAAGAGGTGGCAGGGGGGTGTTCGAGGCGCCGGCCCTGCAGTTTCACTCATTGACTGTAGCACTGCTCCGGAGCCAGCGCCTCCATTGCGGAAGTGGTGGCATGTTATGTCCTGTCGCAGCTGCGTTCGACGTGCCGCCCCCCCGCCACCGCCGCTTAGCACCCCTCTGCCAGCCCCCTTGGGGACACTAGGAGATGGCAGGGGGGCAACGCGTCAAACACGGCCGCGGTGGCACATAATGTGCCACTGCTTCTGCATTGGAGGCACCAGCTGCAGAGTGTTACTACAGTCAATGGGTGAACCTGCAGGGCTGGCGCCTCGAACACCCCCCTGCCACCTCTTAGCATCCCCAAGGGTACAAGCAGAAGGGCGCTAAGAGGTGGCAGGGGGCAGCACATCGAATATGGCTTCTGAATTGGAGGTGTCGGCTCCAGAGCGGTGCTAGTCAGTGGGTGAACCTGCAGGGCTGGCTGGCACCTCGAACGCCCCCCTGCCACTTCTTAGCATCCCCAAGGGGGCTGGCAGAAGGGCGCTAAGAGGCAGCAGGGGGGCAGAGCGTCAAACACAGCCATGGTGGCATGTAACATGCCTCCACCTCCGCATTGGAGGTACGGGCTCTGGAGCGGTGCTACAGTCAATGAGTGAACCTGCAGGGCCACCGCCTCAAATGCCCCCCTGCCGCCTCTTAGCCCCCCCTGCCGGCCCCCTTGCCTCTTAGCGCCCCCCTAAGGCATCCCCTAAGGCATCCCACTGCCCCCCAGGGGGCGGTATCGCCCGCTTTGGGAACTACTTTATGTTATGTTAATTTCACTTTTCAGGGTTTCTATCTTATTGTATCAAAGTTTTATTTATTTATTTATTTATTTATTTATTTATATTTGAACTTGTATGCGCCCCATCTCCGAAGACTCTGCTCACAACTAAAAACACAGAACAATAAATATTTAAAAAGACATTAAACTAACAAGCCCAAATATAAGACATAACAATACAATAAAATATATTAAAAAACCCATCCCTCCCACCAAAGGAGGGTCACAGCCAGGGTTGGTCAAACAACCAAGTTTTTAATTGGCGAAGGCGGAGATCAGGGGCCAGACGGAGCTCCAGAGGTCCTCTTACTTTGTATCAAGTTCTAATTTTTAGAGAACCAAACACTTTTTAAAGTCACTGAAATTTTTCCTTTACCATTAGGGGGCGCTGTCTGTTATGTCTAAGTTCTACCTTTTCTTTTCAGTTTCCTTTCCCTTTTAAGGCTTTTAAATTTCATTAATCCAATAAGTCCAATTGTTAAGTATTATTTCTTTTTGGCACATTCAAGATCAGCTTTTAATCATGCCTGTTTAGTGCCAATATCATATAATTTAATATAATCTAATTTAAGCAGATATTTTCTTCTAGCTTCCTCTTTCAATTTAACTCTTTTTAAAGTTGAAAGCCACTTTCACTTATGTCCAATTTTTTCCCCACTCCCTTTGGTCACTGCTTTTCCAATCTTTCTTACAAGTCTCTTAAAACTTTAAATCCGGGGTACCTTTATATTCAAATATTGCGCCTGGTTTCCCTGGTCTCCATACAGTCCACTTCTTCATCGCTCCTGCACAACCTTTGTCCCGGATAGCTCTTTGTCTTCATGGTGGCCATGTTTAGACACTGCTGCAGCCCCTCTTCGGGGGGAGTTTGTCTAGCCAGGGAGGGGAGATGCAGCTCCCCTCAACCCGACAGGCAGTCTCCCCCTTCTTCCCCACCCCTCCAAGTGGTTCTAGCCCTGTTCAGAGCCCTTTAATGGGAACAGCATGGATCGAAGCCGTTCATGATCGCGGTCTCTGGTTCGTCCTCAACGAAAACGCCACTGGAAGTCGAACATTTTTTATATTTCGTTTTCATAACAAAACAGCATGCAGCATTATCTGCAACAATTTAATAATCCTCTCCTCTCACCTGTGTTTCTTGGCGTTTTTTAATTGCATGTTTGTACAATTTGTGTAGTTTTCTAGCATCAAATTCAGTAAATTTGGAAACAAAAATCCACAAATTCCTAAAATTGAAAAAGAAAGAAAAAGATTTAGTCTTAATTTTATGAAATCTCTTTAACAGATTATATTTCTCAATTATCAGTAATTACTGCTATGATTCAACACTGCCTTATTTATTGGATGTTCTTATTTAAAGACAAATTTTTGTCTTATTCCAGATAAAAAATGAACTAGGTAGCAAATTATGGAATATTCTGCACAAAAATACAAGTCTTAAACTGGGCAGAGAATACTTGGTTCCAACATATTACTTTAGCATAGTAGCAGCTGGAACAGAGATCAACTTCCACCTAGTGGTAATCCTATAAACTGTTTAATGATAAAGCAACTAAAAGCTCGATAGATCTGTGTATTTACTTACTTTCTCCACTGTTTAATTTGTTCAGGATTTGTGTATTCTTTTAGACATTCAGTTATATGGTCTCCAATTTTTATGAGACACTGTCTAGTATGTTCTAGTTGTTCCCTTTCTGAAAGTCCTTTCTCTGGTCTATCCAGCTGTTTCAATGCCGCTTTGACAGGCCTCATTCTTTCTTTGCACTGTAAAAAAATGATATTCATATATTCACAAACAATATTCAGTTTTGCTAAACAAGTTGATCTTTACATATACACTAAAATTTACAGAAGATTCCATTTACCACTGTTCTCTTATATTGAAAGCTTTCTATTACAAATTAATTTAACTTTCAATTTCATACTGAAGTTCAGATTAAAATAATCAATATTTAAAATTAACTTTATGTACCAGTAGATCAGCATTACTGAAATGGAAAAAGCAAACAAACTTCAGAAGTACCTATTGCAACTTCTATCAAGTTTTTCCAATTATTTCAGGCTCATGGGCACATTTTGAAGTGGGAAAGTGTCATAGGATCATTAACTATGCTCTTAAGTGCAACTCCCTTTCTATTCTTTTCGAATAACAATGAATAAGTAGTTACAACTTTCCTATGATTTTGAAATCTCAACTAAGATCCCATGCTAACAGTTTCTACAGGTATGGTTAATCTTCAGAAAAGCCCTTTTAATATTTTTAGTAAGTGGGATGGTCTGTTTTGACAGGAACAATACAAAGGCTAGGCCATGTGTATTTGACATAGTATAGATTGTCGTAAAGAGGATGTTTTTTGATAAGAAGGAACTCAGTAAAATTATGTTTTCCTTTTCTACCACAAGTTGACCTGTGTGATTCCTTTTCCTCATCTAATTTTGCTCTTTCCAGCAACACAAATGAGAAATCAAATGAACTTCCCTCATGAACAAAACAAAAAGAATCTCAACCCATCTACAAAGCCCGTTTTGCGATTATTTATAATTTATGAAGAACAAAACAAAAATCCAAGAATGCTCAATATGCATAGTATCAGTAAAAGGCAAAGGATCTTTTAATAATATAATTGCTCCATAGATCTAAAGAAATATGGAGTCATGTATGTTCAATGCATTTTTAGAATTTTAGTTAAAAATCAATCATATGCAATTCACACAGCATATAATTCACATGGGGCCAAATCCTAGGCAAATGTATAGTTAAAGTCTCTCAAGCATCTAATTTAAAGTTCGGTAGAATAATCTAATGTTCAATGCTGCAACTGTTATCTTCCTAAAAGAAGATCTAAAGGGTTAAGGTCAGCAATGGCTAACCTTTTTGTTGTTGTGTGCTGAAAGTGTATGTGCGTGCACCCATAATGCAATGAGCGCGCAACTCTCCCCCACCCCCTGCGCATGCATGGCAGATACCCGACAATCAGCTGACTGGCGGGAGGCGCATGTGCAGTGGACCTGATCTGGGGCAACGGCTCGCATGCCGGCAGAGATGGCTCTGCGTGCCACTTCCAGCACACGTACCATAGGTTTGCCATCACGGGTTAAGGTGATAGGCCAGGATTAGGAAGATCAAGTTTGTAGTTCAACTTCAGTCATGGAAGCTCATTGGGTGACTTTAGAACAGTCACTCTCTCTCAGCTCAGCCCACCTCATGAAGTAATTCTTGTACAAAAAATAAGTCTAATATGAAAAGCAGTATATACATTTATCAAATAACAACAGATAATCTGTCATAATCACTCAACATCTTGGCAAGCAATGCCATTTTGCAGAAGGAGACTTTGTGGAGATGTCAATGATGCATCAGAGCCCAACTAAACTTTGCAAAATTTTGCCTGCTGAGAAAATTCTACCTCTCAACACTCCTTTGCTCCCATATTAGTTGATGTTGCAGGTGATAAAACACCACTTTTCTAAAAATCTGCCAGAGCTCCAAATACATTAGTTATTTAACCCTATATGGATTTTTTCCCCTGACAACAGATTGCACATATGTAATTCACAATAAGACAAACGAAGTGGTATATCAAATAACAATGCTAGTACTGAAGATAATCTTACTATACTGAACGTTTTCTGATCCAACTCTTCCGAATCTTCTGATATAGGAACAGGTTCACCGCTTGCTGTTATATGAAGAGGTGTGTCTGCTAAAGGGATTTTCTTTATTTTGTCTTTGCTGTCAGATTTATAATCATTTGTCTACAAATAAAAAAAATTAAGAGTTTAAAATGCTGCCAATAATGAAATATATTGGACAGTCAACATTTTACATATGCTTTGTTATTCTATACCACCCTGAACTGCCTAGATTTCATTCAGAGTGAATCGATGAGGATTCACCCGCCCCCCCCAAGTGAAGCATAGAATGGGGGTGCAGAACCTCAGTTGCAAATTTGAGTGTTTCAGTCACTCCTCAACATGGGATAGGTTTTCCAATATGTTTCAAAAGCTGTAACTAAACTAAAATATTTTAGGCAAGGAAAAGAAAAAACTTTAGCATTATTTCATTTTGATTAAATGTTGCTATTTTTCCTCCCCCATATACATGTGGAGTGGAGCTCCTGACATAACATGTGAATACCTGGAAAAGACTGGCTAGCTCTTGAGTTTTAGAATACAGCCCTGTCTATAAAAGAGATCAGGCAATCTAATGGGGCTTAATTACCTTTTCTTCTTTAACTTCTTTTTCTTTGTGGGTGTATTCTTTCCCTTTGCTTTCCCTCTTTTCTTTCATATCTTTTTCTTTCATCTCCTTCTTGTCCTCTTTTTCTTTTTTCTCCCTTTTTAGTTCCTTTTTATTTTCCTTAGTTTCTCTTTTTTCATCAGCCTGCTTTTTCAAGGCAATATCTGCATCAAGATTTTCTTCATTTTCTTTCTCCATTTTTATCTTACTTGAATTTTTCAATGAAACCATTTCATCCTATAACATATAAACATATTTGCTGAAATGAAAAATCTAAACATTTCATTGGCATATAAATGCACAAGTGATATCCATCAGAAACAGCAGGAAAACAGTGATATTATTTAGTAATTTTGTCATTAGTTCTGACACATTCTTCTATTTTATTCCACTTGTTGATTAGTAGCTTTTTTGGTATCTCTTATTGCTCAGAGATTGGATTTGGAGTGTTAAAATCACTGGACATTCTTTGCTATTTAAATCTAATTTTTAAATTTTTTCTATTTATAATCAGAGATGAAGGAAACAATACTTAAAAGTATCTACCATTTCCCAATTTATTGTATTATTTTCTATTACTTTATTTCATTAAAACAAAAATCTTTTCAAGCAACAGTTTACAATTACAATTTTAAATAGTTGTTTAATCACTACTTATTTTTTGTTCAGCCTAGCAATCACAGGAAACATAAAAAAATAAAAACATCTGGTAGAATTTGAATGTCTAATATTTCATTCTACTTTTTATCTTAATACTTTTTCTTCCATTCTTTCTTACTATTTATCATCTTAACTGCATATTTTCTTAGTCTCTGCTTTTAATGTTTTAATATTTTTATTAGAATGTTGCATTCTAGACCATGTTAAGAGGCCCTTCTTTGATCAGAATCCCAGCCATATTTTTTAAGACTTTAAGAAACGAAGTTCAATCTTATTTTGCAAAAAAAGAAGTCATGTAATGTAGGAATGAAAACAAGCAGGAAACTTGGAATTACTAAGATTGCAATTTCTGATTTTAACTTAGCAAACTTTAAATAATGTTACATTTTTGAGGTAAAAAGGCATTTAAAAACCTTACCTACTGTTTTTTGCTCTAAAGAAAATATCTTCCTAAAATCTGTATTTTAAATGATTTTGAGGTCATAAGCACTTTCAAAAACACAAGAATTAAATATCCTAAATATATGTAATGTTCCACTACCATTTAGCGATGACTTCTAATAAGAGACATTTATTGTATAATACAACAAAACAGGTTTAACAAAAAATCTTATTTCATTTGTATGCTGACTGCATTCTTCAAGTTGTTGCCTTAGAGAGCTAGTTTACCATGGGATCCAAAACACAAAAACACCAGAAATCACCTTAGAAATTTCATTTAGGTCCTGAACCTGTTTTTGATATCAGTTTTATATCATTTTTCTCAGTCTGAATAAACTGGCAATAAAAAAGCTAAATAAATTTAGTAGATAACATTTTCAATATATTTACCTTGCTATCTTCTTCTTCCTCTTCATCAGACTTATCTGAAGGTGGTGGTGATGTGTCACTCTTTAATTCCTCTTTCATTTTTATTGCTTTTATGGCCTTGCTCTTTTTCATTCTTATCTTTCTTCTCTTTGAACCTCCCTAAATATCAGAAAAGCATTGTGAGTATCAGAAAAAATAGTAAGGCTTACTTTTAGTGTCTTATTGTTTCTAAAAATCAATGAGTTACATGTTTTAAATTTTAGAAATAACAAGAACCATACCCAGAACTAATTAGTAAACAAGCATAAACAATTTGTTCAGGGAAAATCCTGATTTAATGTATCTTTATTTGGATAGATATAATTTCAAAATGTAAACAATGTGAACAGCTACATTACATATATGTAAAATGAACATTGAGAGTACTGGTTTTTGCTGCAACAAAAGTTACTTACTATTCCAGAAAGTCTTTGTGCTTCTTTTCTTGCAATATCCTTACTCAATAATTTTATGAGGTAGTCTGCACGGGTTTGCAACTGTTTGGCTTGGGGTTTCTTATCTGGGTCATCTGGTAGAATCTGAAAGTCCAATTTAAAATATTTTCTTCAGAATATATTAGTAGCAATATAATGGATAGGGACAGAAAAGCTAAAATTGAAAATACATTATAAATCTTTATATATTTTTTATTTGGTTCAAATCTGATGCTACCCATTTCAAATTGATTCTGAGAAGCTCACAATATAATGTATTCACATTAAGTAGAATGTTTCGATCTATTTAAGTTCTAACATCCCTATATCTATCTGTATAGTGCAATACATACCGCGTTTCCCCGAAAATAAGACCTATCCCGAAAGTAAGACCTAGCACTATTTTCTAAACCTGCCCTAATATAAGACCTACCCCAAAAATAAGACCTAGTGTAAATCTCCAGTTCCAGGAAGACTTTTCAGGGAGCAACCGTGCACCCGCGAAACACCCCCCCCTACACACTCACACCCACTATTTGGCACCATAAATATATAAGACCTACCCCGAAAATAAGACCTAGTGTGTTTTTGGGAGCCAAAAAAAATATAAGACAGTGTCTTATTTTTGGGGAAACACGGTAGAAACACTGAGGTATAATTTTTGTTGTGGAAAAAATAGAAGGAATATTATATTTTCATCACCTTGAGTTATAAAATAATATATATGGGATAAAATGAACAATAAACAAATACTCCTGCATGACCAAGAAAGAAAACTTACATATACAGATGAAATGGAATAATACGGAATTAAACATAAGTTCCTATTCATTCTTGTAATATACTGGTATATATACTGGTAATATACTGGTACTATACAGTAAAATGTACATTCAATTTGTGGCACTTTCTCTTATGGACCTGTACTGAATCATGTGGATGGCATTATTGAGGACAGGATATTTATGTTTTGATGGTTTTGAAATATTTTGCTGATTAAAATGCAGTAAAAAGGTAAGGGGAACCCATATAATAATATTTTCCTTATTTTTCTGCAGACACCATGGAAACAGTAAAAATATAAAATCCCAATTAAATTAACTAAGATAGTATGGCACCAGCTAATCTCTCACTACACAGTTCCAAAAAAACAAACAAACCTATGAACACTCCACTAAGAAACAGATTTAATCTTTCAAGCAACATTATATTCAATGAATAGAAAAAGGACTTACCTTGTGTGTCAAGCTGAGATCTGGGTCCATTTTTATCATTTCCCAGCTACCATATCCATACTCATAAATGCCTATTAGAAGGTTGGAATCATCTTCCTTACCCCAATCCATATCAAAATGAGCAGCCTTAGTGTGACAAGGAATGGTGTATCTAAATAAAAAGTGAGTATGCTTCAGAAGTAATGTCTAAGAGTAGAACATAAGCAATAAAAAACAGAAAGAACATGTTTAACTAAACATTTATTACCATTGTAAACTTATTTCTCCACTGTATATTAACAGTTCTGTGAAAACTGATAGATGATGAATGATCTGTGATTATTTGGGGAGCATTAAAATGTTTAACATGGGTGCAGTGATATACACTGATCATTATACCACAGTCACTTTAATAGTGTCACCAAATTTGCAATAGGATCACAACCTCAGGAGCTAGTTCAGAATTCAGCCACAATAAAATAAAATGTGAATGAAATCACTTGCCAGCATGACTATGATTTTTAGAATTTCTACTTAAGGAAACAAGTATGGACATACAAACCTCTTCCTTTCCTCTGGATCTGAAGGAATGGATTTATGCAATGGTTCCAGCTCTTCTTCATGTGAGATGACCAATTTTGCATTTACCTGTACCCCTGATATTCGGAATGTTGGGCCTTTAACTTTTCCAAGTCTACCTCCTTAAATTTAGAATGCAACAAAGGAAAAGTATTAGACTTTCGTATTCTCTTTATATAAATATTCCAAAATGTGAAAAACAAACAAAAGGCCCTACAGTTCAATACAAAACCACCCAAGGAGGTACAGCCAATTAAATGAAATTATGTCTCAAAAATAAATAATGCATAAAATATAAAAAGTGATTAGGAATGCTGACTTTTAAAAATATGAAGTAAAACAAATGAAACAATAATTATGAATATAGTCTTTGACCTATGACCACAATTGAACCAAAACTTCTATTGCTAAGCAAGGGAGCTGTTAAGTACCTTTTGCTGCATTTTACTACCTTTTTTGCCACAATTGTTAAGCAAATCACTCTAGTTGTTAAATGTGGCTGTTAACAGAATCTGGCTTCCCTCATTGACTTTGCTTATTGGAAGCCAGCTGGGAAGCTTACAAATTGTGACCACATGACCCTAAATAAATGCATGCCAGGTATCAAGAGCCTGAATTTTTCATCACATGACCATGAAGTTCCTACAAGTTGTAAATGTGAAAAATGGCCATAAGTTATTTTTTTTCAGTGCTGGTATAACTTTGGACAGTCATTAAAGGAATGGTTACAAGTTAAGGAGTACCTATATAAAATCTTACCACTGTACTACCTAATACTGGTAATATTAAGTGTACAGGTAGTACTTGAGTTATGACTATTTGTTCAGTGACTGTTCGAAGTTACCACGGTACAAAACAAAAGCATACTTATAATAGCATAACAATACTTATATACTGCTTCACAGTGCTTTATAGCCCTCTCTAAGCAGTTTGCATATTGCCCCCAACAGTCTGGGTCCTCATTTTACTGACCTCTGAAGGAAGGAAGGCTGAGTCAACCTTGAGCTGGCGAGAACTGAACTGCTGACAGCCAGCAGAATTAGCCTGCAATACTGCATTCTAACCACTGTACCACCATAGCTCCAAATAATGCTTATGTCCAGATTCTGAAATTAAAGTGACCTGGCAGGCACATGATTAAAATTTGGGTGCCTGGCAGCCCAGCCCACCTTATGACTGCAGGGGTACTTCAACTCCCCTCTTTCCTCGGTCACATACCTCCACCATCTCTGTCCTTTTGGCCCCCTGCACTCCACACCCAGCTGACCTCTGCTGTCTTCTTGCTCCTGATGCTGACCAAGCATCCTATACTGGTTCTTCAAAAGGCAGCTGCTGACTGCACATGGCTTGACTGCATGTGACAGCTTCCTCACAAGACCTGGGGAAGATCTCATGCAGACAGCAGCTGCATTGCAAAGGCCTACATCAGCAGCAGGAACAAGAACATAGCAAGTCACCTCAAACAGTGGAGTGTTGGGTGGCACAAGCCTTGTAGTACAGGTTGGTGAGGATGGCTGGGTCTTTCTGGAGTAGCTGAGGCATTTATTTATTTATTTGTTTGTTTGTTTGTTTGTTTGACTTGTATGCTGCCCCCTCTCCAAAAAGGACTCGGGGCAGCTCACAACTAAAAACAACACAATAAGTTACTTAACTAAAATAAGATTAAATTAAACAAGCCAAATTCGAGTAAAAACCCATTACTAATTTAAAATATAAAAACCAACCCCCCCGGAGAAGTCAGCACAGCACAGCCTGTTCAAACAACCAGGTTTTTAAATCATGGTGGAAGGTGCGGAGGTCGGGGGCCAAATGGAGCCCCAGGGTTAGTTGGTTCCATAAAGTGGGAACCGTTACAGAGTAGGCCCTCCCCTGGGACACAACCAAACGACACTGAGTCGCAGACGGCACCCCGAGGAGTCCCTGCCTATGCGCTCGTACAGGGCAGTTGGCATTCGATGCCGGCAGGAGATGTTCCTGTAAATAATCCGGACCCATGTCTCGTAGGACTTTGAATGTTAATACCAAAATGACAAGGTGCTGAGGATTCCTGAGATGGCTGTGGCTTCACTGAGCTGGGGTTGGCTGCATGTTGCAGCTCAGGGGCTTCTTGCAGGCCGAAAAGCACTGCACACCAAAAAGCCAGAGCTGCAGAATGGCAAACAGCCATTGGACCATGCAGCCCTGCAAGGCAGCTGCAAGAAAGCCAAAATGGCAGAGATGGTGATGAATAGGCAGTTAACAGTAAGCTGAAGGGGAAGACAGTCCCTTATCTTAGAAGAACCGAGGCTCAGGACTGGAAAGAGCCAAGCCAGGAATAGTCTGGATAGGGTTGAGCCTTGACTAACAACAGGTGAGTCGGTTAATGATAGCAGAAGAGAATCTGGGATTGCTATCATTAACTTGGTGCTTACCTACAAAGCTCTCCATGGCTTGAGGCCGGGGTACTTGCAGGAATGTCTCCTGCCAGCATCGAATACCAATTGCCAGGTGCGTGCCCACAGACAGGGCCTCCTTGGGGTACCGTCGGTGAGACAATGTCGACTGGCGGTCCCTAGGGGGAGGGCCTTCTCTGTGGGGGCACCCACTTTGTGGAACCAGCTTCCCCTGGAGCTACGACTGGCCCCTGACCTTCGCTCCTTTCGTCGCAGCCTAAAGACTTGGTTATTCAAACAGGCCGGTCTGGGGGGGGGGAGTTGTTTTAAAATTTTAAATGTTTGTAAATGGGTTTTAATGATTATTTGGTCGAATTTGTTTAATTCCTTTTTAACTTTTGTATTTGTATGGTTGTTTTTATGTGAACCACCCTGAGTCCTTCGGGAGAGAGGGCGGCATATAAGACCAAATAATAAATAAAAATAAATAAGTTATGCATTCATGTGATGTCATGCTTTATGTCATACTTTATGACAATGCTTAATAACAGAAATTCTGGTTCCAATTGCCAATGTAACTTGTTAACTACCTGTATGACACTATTTTTCTTCAAGTTAAAAGAGACAGATCCAGTCTTACATTCTTAAAACCATGAGAAATTAGCCCAATAGATGAGAGTAGTTAATATAGCATTGAAGATTAATGGGCATATTTAGCATTAGCCAAAAGAGGCAAAGGAATGGGAGTTACTGAAAATAATCTCTTGTGTCTCCTAGAACTATTTTTCACTTTTTAATTTTTGTGATTGTTTCCAGTAATGTTCTAAGATAACAAACATGCTATACTGGATATAACTGGAACAGAAGGAGAAAACACTACAACAAACGGGAAACTGCTGTCAGCCATATCAGTAATAACCTGGTTCATAAACTCAAAGGCACAACCAGGGGATGTTATGATTTTTTATGGAGCAAAAAGGTGTAATCTGAACTCTTTACTTGGGTTCATACCACATAACTGTTGCTGAGTACTATGTACCTGCTCTTTCTTGTCCAGATGAGTTGTCTTTCAAAGCTTTGAAGCACCCATTATGTACAAGCTCTCCAAGCCGCCGGAGATCTATCTCAGATTTATCCACTAATTCAGCATCTCTAGCTATGGCATCTAATCTGCAACAGGTTAACATTACAATTCCGGTTTCAGTATACCAAACCTTTTACATCATTAAAAAACTAGAAAACCACTAATGCTAGAAATTTCAATAAAGTTCTTAATAAGGAAGGAAAGGCAATCAATCCATCTCCTTCCAATAGTAATTGATATTTTCAGTAATGCATTTGACAGTTTTTTTCCTTATTTCCAAAGATTTTCATTAAATGGCAAGAATACAAAAATATCCCTATTTTGGGGGGTGAGAGAGGGTGACATTGTTTTCTAGGCTTTTACATCTCTAGTTTTTTAATTTGCCTTTTCACCCCTATTATTTTTTTATAATCTAAACTGGACAATTCTATTTACTGAATTTAAAATAGAAAAAATCCTTGTTGAAGAAATAAGTAAATGCTACTAGAATTCTGGTTTTCATACACAGAACTGTATACATTTTCCTTTTGTTTGTCTTTTAAATAGCATTGGAATACTTCATTATAGGTAGTTGAAAGAGAAATTCCACTTATTATTTACCTTTCAAGAGGCCCCCCAAATTTCTTGTAACTCTTGATAAACCTAAGAAAAACAGTTTGATAAATTAAGTAGAAAATTATTTTTGTTTTAAAATAAACCAATATAAGCAGACATAAGAGAAAAGAAAAATATTTATCTTAGAAAATAATGACAAATTAGAAATGAATGTCTCAGAGTTCATATGAAGATCAGAAAAGCTGATGTACATGCATAAAAATATTATCAGTTACTTTGTAATACCTACATTGTATAACAGTACAAATTAACAAGGAACATGTGATCATTTCTTGATTTATCATTTATCAATTTGAAGAATGTTAGGTATTTACTTAAACTATAATCCAAATCTAATTAATTTTTGCTGTTTGAATTTAAAGAAGCATTCAACTATGCCTTTTAATTTCCAACTTAATAAAAACCGATTTCAATATATCAGAATTTTTCACATTCACAAATGAAAAAAATACCATTTTGACACATATATAAAACACATATATTATGGGAACATTTTTACTTTCTAAATTGAAATAGATTAGGATAATACGCATTATGATGATGTTTTCCTTACCTCCGAATCTCTGCATCACTAAATCCTTTAATGTTTTCCCGGGGAATGGTACGTGGTCTTCCACGTTTTTTTGGTCGTTTTCTGTCTGAGACAGAGTCACTATCTGATCCAGAATATCTTCTGTTTCTACAACGTCTTCCTTCATTTCCATTAAAACTTATCTATTTTTTTAAAAAAAGAGTGCCAAAGTGCTTAAATTCAATCTTAATATTTAGTATTTCAAATAAACAATTGTTCTAAAACAAAAGACAATGAAGAGGTGAACTCTTTTCAAAGGTCAAGCTTACTTGTTTTGCACAGTTTCTCATTCTTGGAAGCATATAAATTTCTTCCAATTCTTTTTGTCTTTCTTCTTCTTCTAATCTTCGTCTCTGGACCTCTGGAATTATTTCTTCCCAGTTTCTGGAATTTTGTTCAGGCTCCAATTCAATATCATCTTCATCCATATTGGAAAAGTTGGCTACCTGTAAAAATATTATTTTATCAGACACAATATAAATGCACACATTATATAATGTACATATTGTGACAAAATATATAAGTTACCAAGTAAACCCTTGCTTAAAATATTATGTAGATCTTTAGAGATGACAAATCAATTCCTTTGTTCCAAATCCCAAAAACCAGAATTAGCAAGAACACAAGTAACTTATAATCAAAGTTAATCTAATTCTCCTGTAGTTTTTTTTCTTTTGCCCCGATGGCCAAATATCTTCATTTGTAAGTTGAGAAAGAGTTGGAAGAACAGAAAGGAGAAAAATAATATTTTTTATTTTGTTGCAGGTTCCATATAACTTCAAAATCTATAAAGCTGTAGGAACTATATAAAATAGATTATATGTATATTTGGGTAACTATGGAGCGGAAAAAAAACCTGGATTTTTCATGTCAACAATTTGGATTGACAACTAAAGAATGAGAAATTTTATATGACTATTAGAAATATCCTCATCAACTACAACCGAGACCAGCAGTTACCTAGCTGTCACTAGGTAACAAGGTCATAAAGTGAAATATGTGACTACACCCAATTTATGACATTTCTGTGTAGTCATTAGGTGAACACCATGGTTGTTAAGCATAGCATCATGTGACTTTAGCTTGTGACTTCCTGCTAGCTTCCCCATTGACTTTGCTTGCTGGAAGCCAGATGTGAAGGTTGTAAATAGTGATCATGTGACCATTGTAAATACACACCAGATTCATAATCACATGATCATAAGTTCAAGGAGAAGTCATGAACCTTTTTTTCAGTGCCACTGTAACTATAAGTGAAGATTATCTGTGTTGTACAAAGCCCAAGCCAATAAAATACTGAAAAGAAACCAATTCATTTAATTGTAATGTATTATAGTTCATTTAATTGTAATACCTCTGGTCGCGAACTCTTCCGTTTGAGACCAATTTGGGTGACAACCTAAGGTTTTTACTTCTGGTTGCAAATGGGTGGACAGGTAGCGATTTGCTGTTCCGTGCCGATTTCCCCTTTTGTACCACACCATTTTTTTCCCCATGCATTTGCTTCTGGGGATGCCAAAATTGGGTGATGATCGAATTCTTGGAACGGATTACAGTTGTCACCTGAGGTTCCACTGTACTTGCATATTTGACGAAACGTGCTTCAATTATTTCTATTCCTCTGCATTAAAAGCTCTAATGTAATGGAAATAAAGGCTAAACTAATTTAAACTAGAGCTCTATGTCTGCTTATGTAGAAATGAATACCATCAAATTTAGAAATGCTCATTTACAAGTAAACATGCATGTTAATACCTTAAACTGAGACAGCAATTCATCTCCCACACTTAATGGTCCAGTTTCATTTTCCCGTGTTTCAGCTCTCTTCAATATTTCATCTATGTCCATTTCCTAAAAATATAAAATAAAAATTATACAGCTGAATTTTGGTTTTGAATTACAGATAAATAAAATGCAAGGAAGTTAATCTGCCTGTACCTGCGGTTCCTGTTCTTCCCCTTCTGGTTCTTTGAAAAGTTCCTCAGCACCAAACTTTAGAATAGCTGACAGTTCCTCTTTGTTAAAAGGAGTAGAGCTGAAAATGAAGAATAATAGTTTTAAGGAATGCTGAGGATACTCAGCTGTATTTCAACCCAGGCCATTCATGTGATATTGTTGATGCTGCATTCTGGAGTGTGTGCAAGTCTGGATGAGGAACAGATTCAGGCTCAATTCTGACAACCAAGTAGTTCTTATAATCTGGGCCCCTTGGCTCTGTGGATATTTCATCCTTAGTTTTGCATAGGGTAGCAATCTGGGGCCCATCGTGGACTTATAGGTTCTCAAAAACCAGGTGGTAGTTGTGGTCCAAACAGACTTCACATATAACCATTGCAGCCATTATGTCCATTCTGGATCACGAAGCCATTCAGATGGTAATTCACTCCATAGTCATTTCACAAACAGCCTCCTAGATCAGTCTACATGGAGCTGTTCCTGAAGCCACTCTGAAGTGCTGGTAGCACAGGCATGGCGGCACAGGCAGTAATAAGTATGCACACTATAACAATAGTAACATCACTGCTCTGAAAGCTGCACTGGTTATCATTAGCTTCCGGTGTAATTCCAAATGTTGACCACCATTCATACAAGTCTTCATAGCTCAAATATTAGTTTATTGCAAGAATTGCCTACCTCCAATATTTCTGTCTGCTCAATAAGTTCAGGAAAATTAGGTGAGATCTAGGACTTCTCAAATAAACAATGTCACCTCTTGGGACTTAAACCTGCTTTTTCAGTCACAGTACCTACATTCTGAAATATTTGAGTTCCACATTGTTCCTCCTCCCACAATCAAAGTCACTAAACATCTGGCTACTCCCCTACATCTTGGGACAGAGTGGTTGTTGGGCCCATGTAGAGTTTTTAAATTGTTTTCATGCATTTTTTTTCTTCTGCATCCATATTTATGTTTAGTACTTTCCTTCTGTAATTTCTAGGTTTTAATGTGTAATTTGCCCAGAGTTGTCTGGAGTTGGGCAGTGTTTAAATAATCATAATAACTAAATATTAAAAAAATACATTCAGACATAATTGACTTTTTGATCCTCTGGATCAGGGGGTCCCCAACCCTTGGGCTGCAACCCACTACTGGGCCATTGCCTGTTCGGAACCAGGACACACAACTGGCGTGCACGTGCTTGCAGCTCATGCACGTGCCTGATGCTCACATGGAACCATCCCCGCTTCCCCACACCGGTCGACCAAGCTGGAAAGGTTGGGAACTGCTTTTCTCAGTAATATATATGAAGATTTGTCAAAAGAACTACACCTCACTAATCAATACATTATTTTTGTACTTTAGGGAGGTCTATAACACCCACCCACACACTCATACCTAGAGGGTGCAGAGCCTGTATGTAATACTGTTTTTCCTGTAGTATCCATTCTCTGAATGACTAGATGATCTAAAACCATTTTCTTCTTGGCTCTCTCCAAAATATCTTCCTCTACTGATCCTTTGGTCACTAAACGATAAATGTTAACCTATGGGTAAAAGAAAAAAAGATTTAGAAGTTACATAGCAAAACAGAAGTTACTATTTAGAGCAATATATATTCTGAAATGGAACAACATGCATTTTATTATTTACAAACATGTATTATATTTGAATCATATAGGTAGCACTGCTGGCTCTCACAAAATGTCATTGCCACCCCTCCTCATATTTCAGGCATTGGGCAACCGGTCACCACAATTTGGAACTTTTTTTAGCTGCTTTCTGGCAAAAAATGTCCACTCAGGAAAATAGAATGACTTAATGATCACATGATTTGGACTTATAACCACATATTTACTTAATGATCACCATAAAAATGGTTGAAGAATCAGGTCTGGTCTCATGGTGCCATTCAGGTACCAATGGGGATTGTTAGTCGAAAATTACTTGTCTCTAAACAGTTCAATATATGTACTTAAATGAGCTATATGACATATCTATTTTCAAGGAATAAAATTCTGCAGCAATGAATCACAAGAATAGGGCATCTTTAACTACCTTGATTAACCATTCAATAAATCCAAATTAGAGATAAAATGCAGGAAAATTTAAATGTTTGTGCTCTAATAATATGCCCAGCATCAAATCAGAATTTAAATTTCAAACCTGTTTTTTTTGTCCGATTCTGTGTGCTCTAGCCTGAGCTTGCAGATCATTTTGAGGGTTCCAGTCAGAATCAAATATGACAACAGTATCAGCAGATGCCAAATTTATACCTAGACCTCCAGCTCTTGTAGACAGTAAAAAGCAAAAATCCTGAAATTAAGAGAAGAATTAAATGGTGGAAAATGCATATGATACTATACATATGTATGAGCTAAGCTGTCTAGATTAAATGGAAGGAAAATTTTAAGAGCTTTCTGTGTCTTTTTGCTGCAACTCATAGGCTTCTGGATTTATTCAGCTCTATCTTACAGGCCTATTGCTTACATCAATGCCATAATTTAGTACAGTAAACTTCTAAGTTAACTTATTAATCTTTGTTTAATGGACTCAGGAAGATTGAGGCAGATGAGATCTGCGACACTAGCATCCGCTAAAGAGAAAAGAGAAGAGATAGAATGATGTATGAAAGCTTTGTTGTGTTTACCTGCTCTGCCTAGTCATTGTTTTTACGATTACAAGAAACTGTTAATTTCATAGACATTCATTTTTAACAGGTACTCCTTTCTCAACTAGCCTATTAAATCAGGGGTTTACCATAATGACAAAATTTTACCCCTGTTGTATTGGTTTCTTCATGTGTACAAAAAAACCTCAGCATATTAAGATTATTATTATTTTATTAGTCTCATAGTTGTTATGGCAAGCTCAGACTTGAACAAGGATATCAACAAGTTAGCAGCCTGTTTAGAATTAATAGATGAGTCACCATCCTAAGGACTTGCAGGAAGTTATGATGGGATTTCCGGTAATCAACAAGAGCACTACCACTGGCCTCCTGAGATATGACTTTGTATTGCCATTTCCCCCTAATGCAAGAGTGCACCACCAAGAGAAAAGAGCAAAGGCGCTCTACAAAGCTCTTCATAAGAAAGGATCTGTGCTGTAATGGTCTTCAGAAAGACTTTGGGAGGCAAGGCACTGAGACCCAAATGGGAACAATCAGACAAAAGACAGTTTAGCCCACAATAAGAATGTGGAAGGGACAAGAGGCTTCCTAGTTTTTGGACTATAAAGGGCATGGACAGGGAGTACTTTCAGACTTGCAAAATTCTGTTAATGTAACATTACAATAAAATAGGATGAATTCATCTGGTCATGTTTATTGTTAGGTCTATTTCATAAGGCCAACATGTACCCTCCCATAATGAGCAGTATCAACAGGTTCTATTTAAGTAAAGCAGCAAAGCCTCTCTGTTGGACACAACCATTCACTAACCCAGACTTCAAAGTATACACACTTTGAATCTTGACTTTTGAATTCCATGACTTTGATTTTAGACCCCTCAATTGGCTGACAAACCTTCTATTACACTCTGACTCCTGGATCCTACTCTATTTTTTTTGTCTGTTGCTTTGCATTTGGAAATTTAAAGCATACTTGCTTGAGTTTTGAAACTTACTTCTTGCTTGTATCTGTTTGTGCATGTTTAATCCGGAACACAACACTTACCTTAAAAAAAGAAAAAGACAATTAACTGCCTACCTCAGAGGCTTCTGCATTAAAATGATCCAGTGCTTGTTTCCTCAGTTCTCCTTTTATTGACCCATCTAGTCTCTGTGGGAGAGGTGGAGAAAGAAAACAATTGTGTAAGTATGTAAACAAGTATGAATAATGAATAATTCAATAATGGAAACAAAAAACAGTCACAGTCATGTAGCTAAAGAATAACATTCTTACTTGAAAGGGAAATTGACGATATTTCAAATATTCAGCTAAGATGTCCAGCATCCGCACCATCTGAGAGAATATAAGTACTCTACTACCACGCTCTCGTAAACGAATCAGCAGCTTGTCTAAAAGAATTAGCTTCCCACTACTCCGGATTAAGTTCTTTAAATAAAAAATAAAGTATTACACTTTCAAACAGTTTTCTGTTTTTGTTTGTTTTTTAAAAAAATGTTTGACAGGAATATTGTATTTGCAAGACAACATTAATACATTTCTACCAGAATTTCTAGAAGACCAATATCTAAAAAATACAAACCCAAAGTGAAGTCAAAAAATTAATCTTACATATATTAATCCATACAAGTGCGCCATAAACTAATGTTATGTAAAAGTAAGACAATTACTAAAGAAATCTCTTAAAAAGCCACTTATTATACTATGTAACTACCACTTTGGACTAGTATTGGTACTATCTAGCAATGTTTTTACACAACCTTATGAGAACTACTCACTCATATTTTGCTGTTGCACACAAGATAGAGAAATGGGTCTAAGCCAAAAAGTAGAATTGCCTAAGAACCCCTAGTAAAATAGCATTCTCATCAGGAATTTCCCATCTTGGTCCCTCAGAGTAAGTCGGACTATCTCTAAACATCTCAAAGTCAATAAAGACTGAAATAGAAAAGTTGCATTAGCATACCAGATTCTGGTTATCTAGTCCTTATTACCAGTCTTGCAAATTAAGTTAGTCATCCATTTTTAAGGGCAGTCAGATATAGAATGCATCCCAGGGTTATTCAAATAGCATTTATCCTTGTGGAGACAATTTATAGATAGCCCTCTACTTATGACCTCAATTGTGACCGGAATTTGTAGTGTAAGGCATCATAATTTCTTTTAAATTTCTTTTTATTGTAAATTTGTATGAGTTTTATATTGTTAGCCGCCCTGAGTCCTTAGGGAGAGAGGGCGGCATACAAGTCTAAATAAAATAAAAAATAAAATAAATAATCATAAATCAAATCAGACCTGATTTTATGACAAATTTTACAGTGGTCATTAAGTGAATTGCTGCAGTCATTAAGGAAATCATATATTCATTAAATGAAACAGGCTTTTCTAATAGACGTTTCTTGCCGGAAACGGACATAAAAGGTTACAAATTGTGATCATGTGATATAGGACACTGCAACCAACAGTGAATGTGAGCCAGTTGCCAAGTGCCTGAATTAGCTCATGTGACTATGGGGAAGGCATGACAATTGTAAGTGTCTTAATTACTTTTTCTAAGGCCTTTTTTGAACTGTCATTAAGTGAATGGTTATATCAAGGACATTCATTTAATGATAGTTGTATCAAGGACTATTAGTATCCTGTAAAGGACATAGTACCTTTGTCCTTTAAATATTTACATACATACTTTCACATATTGTCCCCAATTCAACCTTACCTATAGTTATCATGAGAAAGTTATTATAAAGGGTATGCTTTCCTAGGTCTCTCTTTTTCAGCGCTATTGCTTATTTGCTTAATTTCTAATGGTTGCCATAAAACAAATTTACAAATAATTTCAGTTGCTTAATGTAATTATAAATATTTAATAGTCAGCTTTCAGTTTTACAAAAAAATGTTGAAATAAATTTCTGTGATCAAAATTTAAGACAACAGTTCTTTGCAGGCAAATATTCTTAAAGGCAACCCCATAGAGAATGCTTTACAGTAATCCAACTGGGAAATGACTAGGAGTTGAGTGACTGTGAGCAGAGCACCCCATCCAGGAATAGGCATGACTGGTGCAAGACACAAAAATGTGTGAAGACCCTTATAGCCATATTGTACACATGTTGTACTCTGACAATAAAGGTTTGAATTGACAACTACCGCCTGATTTTTGAGTCAAGAAAGACCCCCAGATTACATAGCGGATCTGTCTAGGCTCAAAAAACTCCCTCTAGCACCAAAGATCTGACATTGGCAGTACCCAAATTCCAGAGCCACTCATTCTTGCTAGAGTTCTTAAGTGAAATGGATATCACTAATCCACTTATTTTCCTTTGCTTAGAACATAGGATAACAGAATTGGAAGGGACCTTGCCTTACTGAAATCTAAGTAAGCTATATCCATAGTATTTCCCTGATCCACTAATTTGGTCACTTTGTCAAAGAATGCAATGAGGCTTGATTCTTCCGTTTATTTTTCTTTTTTGTAAACTATATAACTGAAAGAAGACATATGTAATATAACTGTACAAATACAATAAAACCAGCACCTTGAGTGACAAATTACTATATCTCACTCAAAATAATGTGTGAATCTTGAGTATGTAATACAACAATTTAATGGATATTTACCTGTAAGGCCTCCTGTTTGTTACAGAAGTCATTATCATCTGGTGGCTTAATGAGGTAGCAATGATTACAACACTTTTTGAGCTCCATCATGATATTCAGAAAGCCTGAGGTACTGCCTTTTGATCCCTTACTTAGGGCTTTGTAATTCCTTGTTAAAATCCACCTATGACATTAAAAACATTGTTGATAACAAGTCAATAGAAAACAGAACACAAAACAAGAGATACATGGTAATTTGCATATATATTGTATCATTCTTAATAACATAATAAATGACTTACTTGTAATACTGCTTCTGCAATGCACTCATTTCCATTCTTAAAATTTGTTCAACCTTGGCAGGTAGAGATTTTTCTACATCTTTCTTAACTCTCCTCAACAGAAATGGTTCAAGTTCTTTGTGAAGACTTGCATAACCAAATTCCCTTCCTTTCCCATGTTCTTCTTCAAAATCTTCCCAAGAAGAGAATCTTCAATCAAAAACATCCTCACATTGTTAATTTGCACTACATTCAAACAGATTAAATTAATTCAAATATTAGTTTCACTAAGTATTATATATTCAGGATACAAAAATTAATACTTAAGATTACAAGTGATCCTTGTGTAAGGATCACTCAACTGTGGCTATATGTTACCTCCAGTATTACAAACAATACAACTTTAAATAATTATGACTTAAGGAGGGGAAAATGACATTTATATTGATGTCGTGTCAGTGGGGTTTCTGTAAGCATCTAGTTGATCATCAAAGACATAAGGAGGTATTTGGACTAACCATCAGCACCATTCATATATGCTTACCTTATAGTAAGCAAGAAGATGAGCAATGAGATTCATTCTATTTATGTTAAAAAGAAACCCTAAATCAGTTCACTGATACTGGATTTTATAGTCTACAACATTTCAGATATTTTTTCCCCTTTAAAGTCAGTGAAAATTAATTATGAAAAGATTCTTCTATATAGTCATGTATATAATAGGTGGACTTCTTGAGAATTTGTAATTGACATCCAAGCCAGCCAGTTTAAATTTCTTGATTTAATAGTTATTGATTTTCTTAAAAGTTAAAGTCTAAATATAATAAAGTAGCAAAATTATCAAGTTTTATCTGAATAAAAATAGCACCCAAAATAAAACAGAACTGAAACAGGGTGGTTCAGAAAGATAAGTTTCTATTCATTAAAATGAGATAAATACAAGCCAAACTGCAACCTTACTATGTATGTTTGTCAGTAAGGTCATGCAATATGTTTACCTACTTTTCTGGCATGATGAAATGAAGCAGGGACCACAGCTCTTTCAAGGAGTTTTGTAGAGGTGTTCCAGTGATAAGAAGGCGATGATTAGATTTGAAGTCTATTAATGTCTTATATAAGAGGGAGTCATCATTTTTTAATCGATGGGCTTCATCTACTCCTATAAAGGCCCAATTTAAGCCTCCAAGGAATGACTTTTTAGAAGGGAAAAAAACCCAGTAAGTATGCTTTCTTTTAAAAGGAAAAATATTTTTAACATAGCAATTTAAATTATGGGAAATCAAAATTACACAGGTAAATGAATAATAATATAAGAAGGCAGAGAAACCATTTTATCCAAAGTCTTGGAAGGATAGTATTGATGAGTTTTCTCCCCCCCCCTTCCAACAGGTTGGAAATTATTTCTACCAGTCTTAGAAAAGTCATACATTTCCCCACAATTCTGATGGAAAAGAAGATTATGGATCCTATAAGTGCACAGTTTCTTTCAGTCTGCTGGAGAAGGGGGTAGTTATAAAAGGCGTTCTGAAAGGTTCAGTCTTCTTTTTGATGACAGGCCTAATTTTTCATCTTTGAAGAGAAATGTCCAAAATATCCAAGCCATATTTGGTAGTTTATTTATTTATTTATTGGGCTTGTAGGCTGCCCCATCTCCGAAGACTTGGGGCGGCTCACAACTAAAAACAGACATCAACATTAAATAGATTAAAAGAGAATTAAACAAATCAAGCCCAATATTTATCCATTGTTAAAATTAATTTAAAAATCCCTCCCCCCCATCCAGAATGTCATCACAGCCCGGCTTGGTCAAATAACCAGGTTATTGGTGTATATCATAACAATCAATCTAGTTTCTTATTTTTAATTGAAAAAAGTAATGTTCTGAATAGTTTGTTTTAATCTTTAGAAATTAATTATTAAATTAATCAGTCTAATTACTAACCTTATCTTTCAGCAGAATTTCATAAGTTGTCAATAAAATGTTAAATTTTAATCGTTTGGTCTGTGGATGCATCCATTCATGTGTTCTTATCTATAGACAAAATCAGTGAGATACAAGGCCAGTTTTTTTTAAAAAATCTATGAAACAGCTAATATAAATAATGTATTTAATTTTAAACCCACTAATCCAAACAAAAATTGCATATATAAACACATGATAGGAGCACAAAATATAAATGGGATTAATAAACAGCTCTATTTAATTTCTCTATAAGAAAGAAGGGTAGCAAAGTTCCTTGATAACCCATTATCCATCTGGTGAAGAGATTGGAGTGCATTTCAATCAAAAGACTTAAAAAGCAGCAGTTTCAGTTTTTAAAGCTTTTCTCATTAACTTAAACAACTGATCAAGTCAAAAGTTGATCTGAAAATAATAAAAGCCAATGGAAATAAATCAAAATTCTATTTCTCTACCAACACCACAATAAAAAATGATAAACTATGTTTACCAGTAAAGCATTAAACACTTTAAAATATATTAGCTGAAAAATAAGTGGGTAAAGTGGCTAATGAATTCTGTTAATGTTGTGTTTCTGGTAAAATATTTTATTAAGTATCAAATGAAAAAATAAAATCCAGACTATTCAACCATGCTATCAGTTTTTAATTCTATCTGTAGCCGATTAAAGAGATGTGATAAATACGAATTTTACATATGAGCTCTATTTCCTATTTTACAGTCTATTTTCTCTTGCTTAACCAAATATCGAACAATTAAATGTCACTATATTTTAATTAATGTCTAGCTAAAAATGAATTATAAATAATAAAAATTAATATAAAAGCTCTTCAGTATAGATGTGGATTAAAGTTACACAACTATACAAATAATACTTCCAGATCTCTGTTTCCCATTAACCTACAATTCCACTTACCACATTTCTACTGGTAATATCTCCCAAATAAACTACAGCATTCATCTGGGGAGCCCATGTCTGGATTTCTCTTTGCCAAGATGTCAGGGTAGAAAGAGGTACTACGAGCAGGAAAGGTCCATACAACTGATGCTCATGAAATAAGTAATTCAAAAAGGAAATAGTTTGTATTGTTTTGCCCAAACCCATTTCATCAGCAAGAATACAGCTGTTTCCCCTGTAAAGTGGTATGAACAAAATAAGTTAAACATCATATACAGATTCATTAATTCCTACATATTAGAAATTAAATTTGACCAATATAGTTACTTAAATATTAACATTTCACTTATTTTTACAATACTTATTCATCTGGTAATTCACATGGAATGAAGGACAGAATAAAGGTCTGAAAATATTTTTACATTATTATTTAATTGCATAAGCTTTGACAGATTATTAAAAAGTGAAACAAGAATAAAGATACAAAAAGTAAAGTAGAAGTAAGAGAACTACTAATTTATCTTCTCTGCAAAAAGAAAACTTGCTAGCCACTACCTAAATATTTATAGTATACTTTGGTTATTAATCATTGGATATTATTCCTAGTATCTGTTATTATTTTTGATTAATCACTTGACTCTTCCTAAAAGCTATTATTCAAAATATTTGAATTTACCTTTGCTATACAATGTGTCAGATACAATGTGTCATGTATGTGTGCGCATATGTGCACGCGTGCGCACACACACACACGTTTTCTGAATTTTTGATGTATTTCCTTCTAATACTTTTCAGTTTTTCTGTATAATACTACCACTCATGTGATATATTTTCCCTTTTGGTGCAGTTTGTTGCTATATAACTGGCTGGCAAGATTTTGATCTTCATGGTTTAATAAGACAACAGTACTTTTCTTCCACTTTGCTAAATTAGATTATTAAGTACATTTTAAAATCCCAAGGAGCAGGGAAAAAATAGATTTTATCTGATCGTAAAACTGTACTTTGGGTTAAACATGTACAGAAAGCAAGATTCTTACTTCTAAATGTTCTAAGGTCCCAATATGCTTCAATTTTGCAAAGTGCCTACGTTAAACTTGAAATATCTTTAGAATATAATAATTATTTTTGCAACTTCAAGTAGGAATGGAATACATTTATGCAGATAAGAAAACCTGTTTAGCATAGTGGTTAGAGCACTGATTAGAAACCATAGGATTCTGAATTCTAGTCCTGCCTTAAGCACAAAACCAGCTGGGCAAGTCCAGCTGAACTTGGGCAAGTCATTCTCTCAGTCCTAGACAATGGTGAAAATTCTGCAACAAGAAGTCCAGCCAGTTAAAGGTCAAAGTAAATAAACAAACAAACAAACAAACAAACAATTAGCTAAATGAAAATGTGTATGGCACTTATTTTCTCTGTTAGTAAAACTGAACAGATCAAATATATATGCACTTTAATATACAGTTGTAAGATTTTTAATATGTACATACTTGCACCATGAATGGGCTAACCAATTTAGTCCATTTAATTGATAATCTCTTAACTCTAGGTTTTCATGACCTCCAATGTAATTAGGTTGCTTCTTTAAAGCCACAAATCTTGGTCTTTGCTTCAAAACCTACCAAAGTAAAAAAGAAATATTATTTTTATTCCTTATTTCGCTTTCAACTGAAAACCTGAAGTTTATACTATCTGACATTCAAAAACAACAGAGATAATATTAATATGATTTGGTGGGGAGAGAGAGCTGATGCGATGGTGATCTGTGGACCAGAGTACTAGAGGAAAATAACAGGCAGGTATTTAAACACATGGCACAATGAAAGAACATCTTCTGATTACACTTTGCTGAGAAATTGGGACCAGGACTGCTACAAAGGATCTGAAACTAGATTATGATTTACAGCTGCTAATCATTCAAAATTATCTGGTTCTAAGGCAGTCAACAGACCCAATTAATTCAAGCATGCAGCTCTTCAGTTTTCTTTTTTAATTTTCAAGCCAAGGGGCTTGAATGGGCACCTGTTAAAAGGAAGACAAATCTCATCCTCCTATTATTTTGCTTTTCAATTAAACCTCTTTAGGACATATCTCTTCAAGCCCCTTCCCCAGGAAGATGACTTCTTGGCTTGGGGGAATTAGAAGTTGCACATATGATAGGTGATAGGACTGCTGTGTATATTGCTTCAGGTTTTTCTTTTAAATGCAGGATAACTTCACTCCCCACATTTATTTAGGGCTAGTACAGTCACTCTACTCTATTTCCCCCAATACAAATGCCAATTCAAAAACAGCTATGAGTAGCAGAAATAATAAAGCGTAAAAAGGATGAAAGATAATGAGACAGTGCATTAAATAAAGTTCTACTGGTTATAGGAGACAAAGAATGACTCATGTAAAAAAAAGACTTTTAAAAAAATATTACTATCTTATGGCAGCAATGGTGCAAGCACATGAGTGTTGAGAACCTCTGGCCTCAGCCAAAGGTTCTTCCACACCTATCAGAGTAAAGTCCCTTTCCTTCTGTCAGAAATTCATTGGCCGAGGCTAAAGATAGGCAGAGAGAGTAATATCCTACTCCTGTATTCTAGGCCATAGCTATGATTACACAGCCAATTTATCAGTTGGGAATATTACAGGCAGGCTATAAGCCAAAAGATACCTTGTCATTGTCCACAAATTCCACCTGATTGTACAGAAGGAGCCTTAATCTGAATAGAATAAAGATCTTTTCACCAGGCACTGAGATTGCCATCAGTCTCTTACAGACACTTGTAAAATTGTTATAATCATTTCCATAAGTATGGAGCAGTGGTGGTATGTTACCGGTTTGGCCCGGTTCTGCCAAGCCTCTGCTGATCTGCTGTTAGGCCCACCCACCTGCCCCGGCTCCCATACTCACCTTTATCTTTTGCTTTTGAAGCACAGCTGCTTTGTGCGGCACAGAACAGTGCTGCATGGAAACTGCAAAGCGACCGGAAGAGTGCAGGCTTGCAGGAGGTGAGTTGGAACACCTCTGGGCCTACGCAAAGTATGTGTTTGACATGCACGTGCAAAGTGTGTGCACATGCGTAAAGCACGCTCACCAAGCCACTCCCACCGAACTGGTGGTAAAAGTTTTTGAATCCTACCACTGGTATGGAGGGACAATTCAATGTTAAATCAACCTCCCCCTATTGTCACAGCTTACACTTCGGAAATAATCCACCTAATTGAATGACATTTACAGTACTTGTTCTTCATATGGCTGCAAAAATAGCAGCTTACTGCGTATGACACAACATGCTATGAGACCCTCTAAGAATGGAGACTCAGTAGCTGAAGCAATTTAATACTAATACCTAATATTCCTGCTTATTTTCCTATTTAACTGATTGCTTGGTTAAATAAATAAATTAGCCTGCCTATTGAAGGTACAAAGATAATATTGATGAAACACGTCATTTTTCAAGTTTTCTTCACAGAATTTAAATGATTCCATTGTTACAATTATATTTTTATGTTTTCAAAAATATTTTAAGCAGTCTCCCTCCCTCTTGGTAGTTTTTCCATAAGTTGGTTAACCAGGAGCTGTCATCATGGAATGCCAATCTTGTGATCCACGACTGAAAACAAGGGTTCAGGGCAGGGGTGGGATGATTTTACGTTTTACATTGCGGGTGTGCAGCTGTTGAAAAAGCACTTTTTTCCTGCTTTTTCAACTGCAGGTGTGTCATGCAAAGCAGCTGTAGTTGAAAAAGCAGGAAATAAAGGTCAGGTAAGAACCCAGCACAGAAAGGCAACCTTGACTAAATCACCACTTACGATGTGATATGTTTATTTACACTGAGGGCCACTCGACTCATATTTATTTGATTTATACCTGCCTGTATTTATGGAATCCCTTCTGCATAATACAAACACCTATATTTTAAATGCAGAATATGATACATTTACTAAAAGAATTTAAATTTTACCTACCTTACAATCTTTAAATGGAGTAGTCTTTGACTGATTTCTACTGAAGTACTCATCAATGCATGACTGGAACTTTTTTGCAATGAGAGCTCCATCTTCCCAGCTGCATTCTGAGTAAGGGAGACCTTGCCATTTACAATAATAATCTGGATAACCTGCTGCTGACTTCTGATTAGAATGGGCTATAGAAAATAAGCATAAAAATGAAAAGCAACATTACCACTGTTCACTTAAATAATGAATCATGAAGAGCAGATTGTACACAAAACCTGATTAAAATACGATTTCGTTAATAACATCCAAGTTTGAGTGGATATAATTGTTTAACAAGGAAAGATTTGCAAAAAGAAAAAAAATAGAAAAAGTGACAAATGTTTTGAGAGAATGGTTAATTGGTTGGGGATCTGTGAATGAGAGTTGAAAAGCTGAAATCGCACCAGAGAAGAGATTGGACTGAATGAAAAAGGAACAAAACAAGAATGCAAGCTGAGGAGGCAGCCAGAGGATTAAGCCTGGGAAAGCTAGAGACAACTTCAGCAGAAGGTACATGGGAAAGGAAATTGTTGGATGATCTCACCCAGTGGCTTCATGAGGCTGCTAAATAAGTGGGGGAAGAAAGTTGAATCCTACAGTAGCTCACAAAAAAGGGGTCTATGGAGTGTCCTTTTCTCTCCCAAACACCAAAAGTGCATGTAGGCTTCTAAGGGAAAGGTAAAAAACTAAATAGTTTAAACTAATTCAGAAGTAGGAAGAAATTGGGTGGATCAGACTTGTGTCAGTTGTAGAAGCAATACAGAGCAAATTACCCTTCAAGAGGTGAAGGTATGACAAGGATGGTAGAATGCTCTCCACAAAGGGGGGCATTCCATTTAGACAGAAGGAAAAGCCACAGGGAGAAAGGGTTAACTGAGGCTGGAAGGATATAAGGAAGGAAGTAAATAATCAACTCCATTAATTATCAGAATGGGAAGTAGAAAGGAGTATGAGGAAAAGATAGTATCAAAATAGTAATATGAGAACAGACAGGGGATGAGCTGCCCTACTTCAATTCTTCCACTCTCCCCCTCATCTTTAAGTAGTGGGACACTGCTATACTATGAGCTCAAACCTTTGCTACTGAATGCCAGGTTTCTCCATAATATAACCTTTCTCATTCAAATTTTGGTCTTGGATCAGCAGATGGATTAGGCAAGTATTACTGAGATACATGTAGAAGAGAAAGGGAGTGAGCTCATCTTGGAGATATGCCAATCTGGGTATCAATTATGCATTAGAATCAGAATCAGAATAGAGCTGCAAGGGACCCTGCAGGTCTTCTAGTCCAGCCCCCTGCTCAAGCAGGAAACCTTGTACCATTTCAGACATTAGACGTACAACATAGTAGGGGAGGAAGAGGATGAGTAGTTATTGTCTAGAAGACTACATAAGATCAGAGACATTCCTCCACAGATAATGTGAGGATGGGACTATTACAACCACTATCCTAAATAACTAATTTCATAGGGCACTTCTTGAAGATTATCTCGAAGCCCTGATGTACTTTCTGTAGGATACTTGGTCTGTCTATGGAATAAGGCAGGGGTGTCAAACTCAAGGCCCGTGGGGCAAGCCTGGAAATATCAAGGGGACCGGCCCATGGTGCCTCTGGTGGCTAAAATGGGCTGCATGCAGCACCCCGCGCCTCATTTTCACCCTTTATGGCCTCCTGTAGCACTCTGCTGGCCAAAACTGGGCTGAAAACCAGCCAAAAAATGGGTGGAGGCATCCGTCCTGGCCCCCGCCACCCCCACCCCCTGCTGCTGGCCTGCAGAGGAGAATTACAATGCTGATCCAGCTCTCAAAGAAATCAAGTTTGACACCCCTCAAATAAGGAGTTGATATTGGCAATTGATAGGATTTTTCCTGCATTGCCTCCTCCTGGTCAACAACCCAATACATTTTTGATTTGACAAACACTAAAGAGGAGTGTAATTAAATACAGGTTATCAAAATGAATAAGAACTTGTTTAAGCCTACACTATGACAGAGTGGAGAAGTAATTATACTTCTCTACTATTATTGCATTAACAAATTCAACAGGATTGTTTAAATTTAATTTGTCTACTTTCAGAAAAACCCAGGCTATAAATAATTTTTAACAGAGTCACTGTGATTACAATGGATTTAAGCCTAAAAGCTAATAAATAAAATGCATTGTTTTATAGAAATATTATGAATTTAAATATATTTGAATCGTGTATATTTCAAATTTCAAGTCATATCACTTACAAATAATTCTTTCTACAATTTGATACTGCTTATGCAAGTCATCTGTAAGCTCTTGCTGACAGTTATAATATTCTACATCTTCTGGAGAAGCATTTTTCAGCCTGGAAAGAAAATATGCAATTAGTGACATCATTAAAAAAACTTTGATACTGATTTCAAAGTATGAAAATACTCTATCTAATGAATGACAACCACCACCCCATTCATGACTTTTACAGAGTTGTGACTTTCAATGTTTGAGTCCTAAATATGGCTTCTTGAGTTCCCAATGCTATCCTGCACAATCCCAAAAACTCTTTCTTAAATATTTAGACAAAGATTTGGGTTAATATGGAAGATTATTATCTAATGCATTTAGGTATTATCTTTCTGACAAGATACTAAAAATGGTTTATAATTATACAGGAGGTCTGTAAAACTGTCACGCATGGTTTTAAGAAGATCTTAAGAAAACAAGAGGTTATACAACTTGCCTCGTGATGTTACCGGAACAATCTGGAACTGACCACATTCAAAACCATAGAAATGGTGGTAGACTTTAGAAGAAACCCTCCCATACTACCACCTCTTACAATACTAGACAACACAGTATCAACAGTAGAGACCTTAAAATTCTAGGTTCTACTATATCACATGACCTAAAATGGACACCTAACATCAAAAATGTCATCAAAAAAGCACAACAAAGAATGTTCTTTCTGCACCAACTCAGAAAACTCAAACTGCCCAAGGAGCTGCTGATACAGTTCTACAGAGGAATTATTGAGTCTATCATCTGCACCTCTATAACTCTCTGGTTTGGTTCTGCAACCCAACAAGACAGACACAGACTTCAGAGGATAATTAGGACTGCAGAAAAAACAATTACTACCAACCTGCCTTCAGTCGAGGACTTGTATACTGCACGAGTCAAAAGAGGCTGTGAAAATATTTACAGACCCCTCACATCCTGGACATAAACTGTTTCAATTCCTTCCCTCAAAATGGCACTATAGAGCACTGCACACCAGAACATCTAGACACAAGAACAGTTTTTTCCTGAAAGCCATCACTCTGCTAAACAAATAATTCCCTCAACACTGTTCAACTATTACAAAGTCTGCACTACTATTACTGTTAATCTTCTCATTACTCCTTATCACCCATCCCCTCCCACTTGTGATTGTAGGACTGTAACTTTGTCGCTTGTATCCTTATGATTTATATTGACTGTTTCCTAGTATGATTTGATTGCTGATTGTACCCTATGACTACCATTAAGTGTTGTACGTTATGATTCTCAACTCTTAACGAATGTATCTTTTATGTATACTGAGAGTATTTACACCAAGACAAATTCCTTGTGTGTCCAATCACACTTGGCCAATAAAGTATTCTATTCTATTCTATTCTATTCTATTCTATTCTATTCTATTCCATTCCATTCCATTCCATTCCATTCCATTAAAAGACAGTTTGATTTCACAAACCTTCAAACTTAGTTTGACCTCCTAGCATCCATTTTCAGGGAGGGTTGATTTATTATTTCAATTTTTTAAATTAGTTGATTGCTACTCCTTTTTAAAAAAAATATTTTCATTGTATCTTTTAAATGTTAACATGACATTTGGTTTGGATTAGCTATGAAAATTCATTAGCTAAGAAATATAAATGAAGATTATATTAAATAATCTTTTATCAATTATATTATTAGATATAAATAATAAAAGAAACAAATATTATAAAAAAGAATAACAAGAAAAAAAGAAAGCTAGCTAAGTCACTTTAGGACTTGTTGACATGTACTTCATGGCCTAAGATCAATCTTTTCCTTAGATCACATGAACCTTATCTCAGGAAAGTGACGACATAGGAAAAACATTCAGTCGATACCAAGGTATTTAGATCCTAGCTAGGAATAAAGACTGGAAGTAACAACGTACAAAATATTCCATACCCAAACTTTTCTGTGCATGGAACAACTACCCTATACCTTGTTTGTTATGAAAATGAAATAGGATTGCATGGATCTAGATATGGATCAAAATACCATAATATATCAAGCAGAATGTGTGGATAATATGGAAATACTACAGCTAAGGAATTTCTTTGAAACAGCATTAGCAGCCATAGCTAAGAGAAAGGAAGCATTACGAAGATTATAGAACAGAAGCCGGTGGAGTAGGCATGCTGCAAACCTGTCACTTATTGCTAGTAATCAGTTTCATAATTAAAAATATGCACACAGGCTAATAAACTGCCAATGGTGGTTAAACTGGGGCAGGGAAAAAGCGAGAGGCAAAGTTCTATGAAAATGGGTGGTCAGACTGGTCAAACATGGATTGACAGTGGCTGAAAGGGGAGAGCAGGTACTGGGAAGATAAGTTGGGTCGGCTCCACTTGGAAGATGGGGCGACATTCACAAGTCCTGACTTACTTGCCCTATAAAATAAATTCAGATTCCCTCTGGATTTTGTTTCAGCTAAAACATTTTGGTTTAGACCAGTTTAGTTGATCGGTTATGGCACCAGGCTATAAACCAGGAACTTGTGAGTTCTAGTCCAATCTCAGGAATGAAAGCTGGCTGGGTGACTTTGGACTAGTCATTCTCTCTCATCTCACAGGGCTGTTGTTCTAGACTAGAGTAAATAGGAGAAGGAAGGAGTATTCACCACCCTGAGCTATTTATAAAACTAATAAAGTGGGATTTAAAAAATCTAAAAAGCCCTGAAACTAAAATGTCTGGGGTTTTGTTTCTACTGAATTCAGGCTGATCCAGCAATGCTTTAAGCAGAATTTCTGGAATCCATGGTTTGCTCTCAGTGTTTTTAAAAAGGATTTTCTATTTCATGTACACCCATAATTGGAACTTTAGTCACATTTTAATGACTTATACATAATAGAGCCAGAACTAAGTTATATTGAATATATTTTTTCATATAGTTAAAAACAAGACACCATCTTGCTACAGACTGAAATCATCTCATTTTTATAAAATGAATCTTTTAACCCAACATATAACTTAGCCAGGGGTAGGATTCAATTTATTTAACAACCGGTTCTGTGGATGTGGCTTAGTTGGTGGTCATGGCTTGGTGGTCATGTGACTGGGTGGGCATGGCCAGGTGATTGGCAAACCAAATACAACTGGTCCTCGCTTAATGGCTGGTTGCTTAGCAAGTGTTCTAATTTACAACTGACCTCCCCAGAGCTACTTGACCTGTTTTTGGTATTTTGACAGACACACACACACACACACTTATGTTATGACCAGTTACAACATCCCACACAGTCATGTGACTGACAGTCATGTGACTGAGGTTTTCAATGTTTTTTGCCAGTTTCCAACAATTCCTTCTGATTTCTGGTTAAAAATGCCCATTGGGTAAAATGGACTTGTTTAACCAGTGTTTGCTTAATGACCACAAGGCTCACTTAACGACCATGGTGTTTTCCTAACCCAGGGTCTGCAACCTTAAACACTCAAAGAGCTATTTTTCTATTTTTTTTACAGTTATCTCTCCCTCTTTCCCTCGCTCCCTTCCTCCCTCTCTCTGTCCGTGGAAGAGGGGGGAAGGAACCTCTGGACTGGTGGTGAGAATCTGACGAACCAGTACTGAAGACCAGATGGCTGGTAGGGAGGTGGGGCAATCCCGCAGTGTCCCCAAAAATAACACTTCTGGTGAAGAGGAAGAGAAGTGCGGTGGGAGGAGACTTGGGGGGTATCAGAGGGGTGGCGAGTGCTTCATGGTTCCTGAGGGGGGGGTCAAGCCTCCCTGCTCCCAACATCTTCACCTGAGGGCATCGCTGACAGCTGCTTCCTGAGACTCGGGAGGTTTCTCTCTTCAGCCATGCTAACAGCATTCAACCTGCTTCCCTCCTCCTTCTCGGCCTCATATACACAGAGCGCGCCATGCACACATCTCACGGTGCTGGAGGGACTTGCCCATGTGCCATCTCCTTGCAGAAGATCTTCCTGGCATTGTGTGTGCACATTTTACCCGAGAAGGAGAAGAGTTGCCAAACTTTTCGTCCTCCCTTCTTTCGCAGCAGAGCTGCTTGGAAGGCAGCTCCTGCTGCCTGGCTATGCCCTTTGTTGTCCCCCCTCACCCACCCGCGTTGAAATACCTTAAAGGGATAGGCTGCTGTGGCTGCCTTCACGCTGCAAAGGGAGGAAGAAAAGTTCGGCAATTCTTCTCCTCCTTCTCAGGAATACACACAATGGCATTGACAAAATGACTTATGATTCGTCAGTCAGCATGCATTTACAACAGTTGCAGTGTACCGTGGACACATACATAACCATTGTTCAGGAAGTGATTATATATATGGCCTAGTCGGCTTTCAAAACATAAAATCAATGGGAAAAAGCAGATTCAGTTAGATTGTGTAATTCACTTAACAAATTGGCAAAAAATCATAAATTCAGGTGCAACTTATTTGACAACTGCCTTACTTAGCAACAAAAATTTTGGTTTCAATTAGGGTCATAAGTTGAGGACTACCTGTATTATTAAAGATTTTACATTGAAATAAAATCTATTTATTCTTCTGCTAAACCAATGAATATACCCTGAATTGGCGAGCAAGAGTACTGACATACCTTGAATTAGAAAATGTAAATTATTTAATGACATTTGCCTTATATATCATGAAAATACTATACATAATGTTAATATGTTATAAAAATTGGCAAAAACTCACCAACGCTTTGTTTCCTGATCCTTTTTCTTATAGTTGTCCAGTTTCTTCATTCCTCTAACATTCTGCTGCTTTAGAGTTTCTTCAGTTTCCCAGGTATTATGAATATGGGACCAACCTTTCCATTTAATCAAATACTGCATATCACCAGATTCTTTTGTTTTATCATATCCTGCATTTGGATCTCCATCAGCTTCAACTGCATAGATAGTGGTTGTAGCACCAGTTGCTGAGAAAAATAGTCAGTTTTTAAAAAAATTGCAATCCTATACAATTTTTAGATGGAATATAAAACATCAGATGGTTTTAAGATACAAACTTCTCTAGACACTTAGTGTAATAATGTGATGCAGTGTTGTCAAATTAAAAGTTTCACAGAAATAGTATTCTGCCAAAGAATTGACTAATGTGATTTCAACCAATTCATAACAAAATGTAGTGAAGTGATTGCCGTAAGATACCAAGTTAGAGTCAGGAACTTAGCTAAAGTTTCCTCTGGGAAATCCGCTGGGCAATCACTAGCATACAGGTAGATCTCGCTCACTGACTGTCTTGTTCAGCCACTGTTCAAAGTTATAATACCGCTGAGAAAAATGTTATGACTAATGCCCAGGTTTATGCCCTTTGCACTGTCCGAACCACATGATCACCATCACAGTTAATACACAATATTTTTGCCTGGATATTATTTTTCTCCCCCCCTCCCCCATTTGCAGAACTGAAAGATTGCAGAGGAAAGGGATACAAGAAAGTAAACAGGCACACAACAACAACAAAAACCACACACTGAAAGGCAGCAGCCATGAATAGGCTCAGGGCAGAGAACTGCAAGTGCACTACTCAAACTGGCAATTGCATTCCTCACTGCATGCTTGCTTATTTGCGCGTGATCCTATTCCCAAATCTTTCCATTCTGCAAGAGGGAGAGGAAGAAAAAAAAACCCAAGAGGGATTTCATAGAAATCATTTGAGTTCTTTTTTTCTTCCCTTGGAAAAAATGCTTAAACAAGGGGGGAGGGGACAAGTAATCATCTCTCTGATACCTGACCTGTTTTTTTTCCTTCCCCCCACACACCCCAAGAATGGAAAGAGTAAAGACAAAGATTTTGTCAGGAAATTGTACACGGTGATCAAATGACCCTGGGACACTGTAACTGTCATAAATACATACCAGCTGCCAAATGTTCAAATTTTGATCATATGACCACAGGATGCTGCAATGATCATAAGTGTGAAAAACTGTAAGTCTCTTTTTTCAGTGCCACTGTAACTTTAAAGATCACTAAACGAATCCCAGTTGAAAATTAAGGACTACCTGTATACCATGCAGTATACAAATAATGTCTAAGTCAGCTAAAGAGAATAGGTTCTTTTATCAATAAAATTAGTAAACTATCAAAACTTTTACGTGAACGTATATTTTCTGTTATTTTTATGCAGAAAATATGTATTTAATGATATTTTAAGATACCTCAAGCCATATGGCCCCGAAGTAGCCTATAGCCATTCAATGTACACTGCAGTAAAAACAAAACAGTAACAATTATGAATATTTTTCTAATATAAATGAAAGATTACCTCCTTTTCGTCCAATGCGACTATCCATAAATTTTTCAATTGTTTCAAATTCATCTTCTTCAGGCTGAGGAACATCCTCTCCACAGACTTCTAGGAGATCATCTGAATCCGTCTTTGCTTCTTCAGCTTCTTTATAACTAACATTTACTGTTGCCTGGCGGCGAGAACCTCTTTTATCATAATCATCATCATCTGATGATGATGATGAAGATGAGTCAAGTTGTCTTTTTTTCTGCACTGCAGTTTTCTTTCCACTTTTTTGTTTTATTCTTAAATAATAAAGAATAACAGAAAAATAAGTCTTTCAAAACATTATTGAGTCAATGCCTGGAAAAAATGACTGATGAGTATTCTTAGAAAACTGTGGGCTGTACAAATACTGAGATTTTTTGTAAACTTTTTGAATAAAAGCTTGAAAACTGTAAAGTATTAAAACAAAGCAACTTCACTGCTCTAGTATCTGTTCATATTTTTTTTCTTCCTGTACAATAATTTCAGCCCATTTATTTGCATATGGAACAGGACATAGTGCACTACTGAAATAAATGAGGAATGTAGTTTGAATGCTGAATAATGGACAACCTACCTATCAAAGTGATCCAAACACTGGATTTCTCTATAGCATTTATTATGAAAAAAAGCAGCTGGAATCTCAACTATGATGTTCCATGTGCTCCCTGGAATGTCAGATTAATATATCAACTATCATTTGGAACCAAAAACATTATCCTGACTTTTAAAAAATACACTATAGTGCACAAAAGCAAATTCAATTAAGAAAATGTCTTGTAAGCAATTTGGATGGCTACTCAGCATTAACATCTAGAAAATTATCAGAAATGCATGCTCAAAAGTTCATTAAGCAAAAGCCTAGATTCATAGCACTACTAGGTTGTGAAAACTAAGGGAACACTTTTCTAAAATACAGACTTCTGCCTCCTTTTATGACAGATGAATAGGATGAAGTAACAGCTCACGGTCTTCAGGTTTAGCAATAAACACCAAAGTTAATTCTCTTTAACACAGATTAAACTATCCATAAAATCTCTGAGATATCCCATTTGAGATAACCAGTTCGTAATTTGACTAATGCAGTTGATATCAAACTCAGTGGAGACTTGTGGGAACATGCACTCATTTCTATTAGAGCACATGTTCTGTTCAAGTTGTTATCAATCCAAAATTGTACTTTGGTTCTTGTGAAAACTGAGATTTTCATTTGATATTAGAACTTTGATTATCTAAGGCCATCAATTAAATGTTTCTTTTCAAAATCCAGCTTTTTAGCACATGGAGAGATAATTTACTGAGTGAATATTTAGATAGCAATTTATCAAATTTGTACCTCAAAAGGTTTTTTAAAGGAAAGATATGCATATTAACTTTTATTTTCTAAAGTGGTATTACCTACCTGCTTGGAGGCTTTCTACTTTTGACTTTATTTTTTGGTTCATAATCAGATTCACTCTCTCCACAACTACTTTTATCTCTGCTCTCTTCCATATCAGAATCTGAAACTGTTCCCGAAATAGATCCTGATCCAGACATTTGCCAATCTTCACTATTCAGGTTAAAATTACAGAAAAAAATATTTAACTATATATTCTCATTTTGTTCAAGAATTAACAAAAAAGTTATCAGTATAGTGTTTCACAAAAAGATTATTACTATCCACCATATTTTGGAGCAACATTGTACCTAGCAGAAAATTTATTATAAAAGATTTACAGGAGAAGTATGCAAAAAGTTTTAAATATAAACATGATTTTTTTAATTAAGTAAACTAAAATGAACAATTAAAATAGTTTTGTAGGTATTTCAGCTTCATATAACTTCAAATTTTCACATGACAATATTTAATCATGAATAATTTAAAAACAATAACATAAAGCATTAACTAATTCCTTACATTGATAACTGCCACATTAACAATGTTAAGTCTAGGAAAAAGTGGTATCCACATAATATATACTGTTGAGAAGTTGTTAATTTATATTTCTGAGATTATGGTGTGTGGATGAAGAAAGAAAAAAAGAAAAAATATGAAAAAATATGAAAAAATCAATTTCTTTGCAAGCTCTTTGCCCTACTTTAAAGATAATAAATACAGTAGATTTTTAAAAAATAAAACCAAAAAAGACAGGTTGCTTAACAAAATAGCTGCATTCTTCTATAATTCTTATTCATATTAATGGATTTTTAAGGAGCCAAAGATATACAAGATATTAACTACAATAAGTATTTTTCTATCTCCAGATAATGACACTATCATTAGTGTCAGCATTTGTCCTGAATTTGAATTTGAGGCAATGGTTCATTCCTGCATTTATAATGGCTTCTACTACTACTTTGAACATCTCAGAAATAAAGCAGTTTTGGTATAATTTAAAATGTATTTCTTATACTACATGACTGGCAAACTAAAGCCCATTATAACAGTCTCCTATTATATTCTCAAGCTGAGAGAAGTAGAGCTCCTCCATATTGCATTATGCACCAAGTATTTCTCAACATTTCTTAAATATGACTGTAAGAAAATCTATACTTTCTAGATTTAAAATCAAGAGGTGGGCGAGACAACACTACTCTAACTTGTTGAAAAGGAACATAAACTAGTCAATCACACTTTAGTTATGTTGTAGCTGCCTGAAGTTCTCTCATTAGAATGTTTCCATGCAAATCCTGACATGATTATATAAGATACAAAATCAATGAAGAATTATAAGAATATTATTCCTTGGATAAGAAACAAATCTCTGAAAATACACTTGCATTAGTAGGCATGAAGTAAATGAAGCAACTTTTATAAAGCAATTTTTTTTATTTCCTACTCTTTATGTTTCTTCCTGTTGATTTCATTGGATGAGTCATCTCCAGAATCCTCACTACTTGATGATTCCTAAACAGTAAGAAATGCATATGAACTTTATTTTCATCTTATTAATTTAATAATAATTCATTAAATGTATGTTCTGCCTGACAAATGTATATACAGTTACTCCAACTACCCAAAGAACTGTAGTCCCTAAAATTGTGCTGTCAATGACTTTAACTCTCTTTTATACAATGATTAAAGCATATTAATCAAAATAATCAATAGATTTGCTAAGCAATTTTAAAGATGCAATGCGATTCCAAGTTAAGGAAACAATTATTAGCTAAACAGATTCTAGTCATAAATCTGAAATGTAACTTTTCTTTAATGAGAATGATTCCATTTTTTCTTTAATATATTGAACTGTTTTAAAAAATGTAATTCGATCATGATTTTACCTCTTCTGATCCACTATTTATGGATGCTGCTTTTGACTGCTGTTGCTGTTTCCTGAGCATTGCAGACCTCTGTACAGCGAGAATGCTTGGATTTGATTTCCAAAACTGAAGTGGGATGCATATAAAAACATTACAGAATGGTAAGACAATGGCAGCAGTTACTAATATAATGAATTTTCATTATATATTTCTTAATGAATTTTCTGGTTAGATAGAGCCCAAATTATTTCTAACTTTACTGAGTAACATTAGGCAATGAAGTAAATCAGCAAATAGCTAGAATGTAGGTAGCAGTATCATTCCTGCAGTGAAAATAACCTAACAGAAATAATAAAGGGCAAACATGCTTACCATATGGAGGGCCCATTTCTCTACCATCTTCAATAAACAGTGCTTTCTGGGTAGCAAGTGGACTGCTTTGGGGCTAATCCTAAAATTTAGGTTGACTGACAAATTAGTTATTGGAAAACACTACTTGCATCCACCCCACACAATTAGAGGAGACCTACTGAATTTAAAGGGATATTATCTAATCAGAATTTATGGAATCTATTTAAGTTACTGCAATCTGCGAAATTGGGAAAATATTTGTGGATATTAAGAACAAGTAGGTGACTAATTATAGTATATAAATCTAAGTGTGTTTAACCAAATTGTTCAAGGGAGTGGTTAATACCTTTTTAAGGAAGAGAATTACTTCTACTTCTTTGGAAGACGCCCTTTTCAAATTGCTATCCTTTTTTAAGACAAATAGGGTGGTAGCTAGCAACTACAAGAATGCTTATAAAAATATGATTATCTAAGATCAATGTTAGTCTGGCTTCAGCCTAGATGCAGCAATGAAACATCTGTAGCTTCTATAACTAATAATTTTGCACTATAAAGTGTTACAGATAAATGATTACATATGTATTATTAATACAATTATCAATATCCAACCACCCATCCTCGGTGGCACACAAAATTGCACACTAAATTTATATGGAAATATCCTACTTCTGGTCCCTATTCATAGTTTAGAAATCAGAAGTAGGATCTTTTTAGCAAATTAATTCCTTTATGAAAATGGTCTCCTAAGGATCACTCCAGTGATCTTTACATTATCTTGTTCTAAAAACAACTTCAAGACATATTTAACTGGATATTTACTGAGTAAAGCTGCTCTAGAACCAGACTGCTTTTATATTCTTTCATTCCCACTGTTTTATTATATAGAACTTTAATATAAACAAACAATATTTCAACATTTTTTGTATGAATTCATTTGGAAAAAAAGAATATAAAATAAATTCAGTAAAACAGCAACATATGAGCTTCTGAATGAAAGCAAACAGAAATCTTATTGTATTACAGTGAACAATTACCATAACACTCACATTCAAATAATTCTTCAATGTTTATTTTAAAAAAGTTATCCACTTTTAAAAAACACCTCCCATAGTATTATCAGGCATGTTCAACTAAAGTTTCTATTACAAAATAATTCCCACAGCTTAATTTTTATTACTTTTGTCAGTAATCTATATACAAAAAAATCTATGTAAAATTTTTGAAGCTCAAAATGAGTGGTAAAATTGATGCTGTGTTTGTTTAAAAGAAAATTAAGCTTAATGCTGTGACTTCAACAAGCTTAACTGTGGCTTAATGACAAAATCAAGTTATTGTTAAAAAATACCCCATAGGCCATCTTTCTTGTGCCACATTTATTATGTCTATTTTTTAAACAAAATTTTACAAAAGCTATTTCCAACAGAAAGTTTTAATCATGGGCTTGTTAAATGCAAGTAAACAAATTAGGTAATTCTACATCAACTTTTTTCTCTTTCTTGACTAGGAACATATAATATTAAAGAGGGTTCATTCAATATATTTATTATGTTATAACGGTATTTCAAGTGATCAAATCTCTCATGGGGAAAGGAGAGATTGGAGAAGTCTTGCAGGGTAACTTTGAGAACTATTTTAAGAATCAGTCAAAGTTGCTCAGATCCTTCTCCATTTGGCATTAGATGGGCAGGTTTTATAGAAGTATCTGGGGCATGGTCTTGGCAGCTTATCAGGAAGAGTTTCACCCAGTTATCCCTGAGGAAATAGACAGGGTCCTTGGACCTACGAGCTCTATCACTTGTTTTTAAGATTCATGTCCTTCATGGTTCATCAAGACCAGCTAGGAGATGGCATGTAGTTGTGTTCTTGTTTAGTGAATACTTCTTTGAGAGAGGCAGGGTCTGCCTGCATGGTTCATTAGTTTGTTAAAAAACTATCTTTCAATCGAACTGTATTGGATAATTTTTGTCAGATTCTAAGCTTCTCTTTTAGGAAGCTTTGGAGAGGAGGTAATATATTATGGGTACTCTAGAGGAAGTGGACCTGGACCATTTTCAAACGGGATTCAGGCCAGGTTATAATATCAAGAAAGCATTGGCTGTATTTGTGGGTAACCTCAAGAAAGTGTGAGATGGATTATTTTCTAGGGTGCTTTAAAGTCCCTTCTGCTCCTATTTAAAATCTACATAAAACCCCTGAAGTTATCCCTCAAATGAAAAACCATCAATATGCTGACAATTCTCAGCTTTATATTCATTTTTGTCACAAGTGATATTGTCAAGTTTTTTACTTAGTAGTTTGAGGCTTTGAGTCTGCAATGGGAGGGAACAAGTTAACCTTAGTTCATTCAAGTTCAACCTGAGTTAAAACAAAACCTTGGGGTTCCCTGGTCTGGTGAGTCTTCATCTTTAATATTTGATAGGTAACATTCCGCCAGAATTGGTGTGCAACCTGGGGGTCTTCCTGGAGAGATTTTGTATAGATTTGTTTTGTATATATATTGCACTCTTTACTAGACTGGGAGGCTCTGCTGTCATTCACACCTTAATCACTTCGTGATTGAGTTACTGAAATGCATTTTACCATAGGGTTGTTCTTGAAGAGCACTCAGAAGCTTCAACTAGTGCAGAATGTAGTAACACATGGACACTCAGAAGCTACAAAATTTGCCAGTAAAAGCACCAATGTGTGATCTGCATTAGCTTCCAGTATGCTTCTGGGTGTAATTCAATTTGCTGATTATTATCTTTAAAGGTCTATTTGGCACAGCCAGGTTATTTGTGCGACTGTCCATCTCTGAGGGCTTATGCCCATTTCACCAGACGCTACAGGGCCAGGACATTTCAAGTTTTTGCCTCCTCATACTGTATTATTTTAAGTGATTCTGGGTTGTTATGTTGTTTTTATATATACACTCTGTGCACAATTATTAGGCAAGTTGTATTTTGTAAGATTAATTTTATTATTGAACAACTACAGTGCTCTTGGTCAATCCAAAATGTTAATAAACCTCAAACTTGAATATTTAAGAAAGTAAAAGTGAGTTTTTGGCTTTCTTAGAATATCTATGTGCGCACAATTATTAGGCAACTATTAGTGTGCAGAATTATTATGCAACTAAATGAAAAACAAAAATTTGCCCATCTCACCCATTTATTTGCATCTGTTAAAGTGAGAATAATAAACAAACTCAAAATTTACAAATAAACATTTCTGAGAGTTCAAAAAAAAAATCCGTGACCAAAATAGCCACCCTTCTTTTTAGCAACAGTCATAAGCCTTCCATTCATGGAGTCTGTCAGTTTCTTGATCTGTTGACAATCAACTTTTTGTGCAGCAGCAACCACAGCCTCCCAGACACTGTTCAGAGAGATGTACTGTTTTCCTTCACCGTAAATCTTCAAATTAGGAAAGACCCACAAGTTCTCAATAGGGTGTAGATAAGGTGAGGAAGGGGGCCACATCATTATTCTTTCATCTTTAAGGCCTTTACTGGTTAGCCATGCAATGGAGTACTTTGATGAATGCAATGGAATATTGTTCTGCATAAAAACCATGGTCTTCTTGAAAGATGCAGACGTTTTCCTGTACCACTGCTTGAAGAAAGTGTCTTCTAAAAACTGGCAATAGGTTTGGAAGTTGATTTTGAGTCCATCTTCGATCCAAAAAGGTCCAACTAGCTCATCTCTAATAATCCCAGCCCATACCAGTACCCCACCTCTACCTTGCTGGCGTCTGAGTCAAAGTGGAGCTCTGTGCCCATTACTGATCCAGCAACGGGCCCATCCACCTGGTCCATCAAGTCACTCTCATCTCATCAGTCCATAAAACCTTTGTAAAATCTGTCTTCAGGTATTTCTTGGCCTGTGTTGCTGTTTCAACTTATCTGTCTTGTTCAGTGGTGGTTGGGTTTCAGCCTTCCTTACCTTGGCCATGTCTCTGAGCACTGAACACCTTGTACTTCTGGGCACTCCATGTAGGTTGCAGTTCTGGAATATGACAGCACTGGAGGATAATGGATTCCTGGTAGCTTCGCATTTGATTCTTCTCAAATCTTTGGCAGTTAATATGCATCTTTTTTCTCAACACATTTCTTGTGACCCTGTGGACTATTTGCAACAAAATGTTTGACGGTTCTGTGATCACACCCCAATATCTTAGCAATTTCAAGAGTACTTTAACCCTCTGAAATACTTTATACAACTTTTGACTTTTTAGAGTCAGTTAAATCTATTTTTTGGCCCATTTTGCATCAGGAAAAGAAGATGCCTACTAATTAGTACACACCTTGATATAGGGCAGTGACGGCTAAACTTTTCGGCACTGAGTGCCCAAAGCATGCGTGCACACCCCCAAAATGCAATGTGCGTGCGCCTACCGTGCATGTGCCCCACCCCCCACACATGCATGCACATCCCCATGCATGCATGCATCCCTGTGCATGTGCCCTGACCCCTGTGCATGCGCCCCCCATGCGTCTGCCCCTGTGCATGCACGGCAGGGATCTGAAGACCAGCTGGCCAGCGGGAAGCATGCCTGCATGCACAGCAGAGCCGATCTGGGGCAATGGATCGCGTGCCCAGAGAGAGGGCTCTGCGTGCCACCTGTGGCACGCATGCCATAAGTTTGCCAGCACGGATATAGGCCACACCCTTCCTCATTACACAAAAACACATCACCTGATATGCTTATATCCATTAAGCATTCAAGTTTATACAGCTTGGAGGTGGAAAATATGCATAAAAATAGTGATAGTCAAAATACTCAGTTGCCTAATAATTGTGCGTACTTATTCACCCCTTGAATTATGTACTTAAAATGTAGTGCAATGCTTTTATCAATTACTTTCTCCAGCATTGCAGTGTATTTTAAAACAAAGTAACTATTAAATTTCCAGTTTTGTTTCATACGTTCAGTTAATACAGTATCAATTTAAAATAGTGTCAATTATAAATAATTCATTCATTTTACCTCAGCTCCATCAACCTTTGGATGTTTAGCTTGGACTTTCTTTTCCTTGGATGTGTCAGATTCTGATTCTGATTGACTGCCAGACTCTGACGCAGAATCTGAATCACTGCTTCCTGACCGGCTGCTACTTCCATTGCTACTGCTTCCAGAACTTGAACCAGATCCAGATCCAGATGCTGACCCAGAATCATCATCTGACTGGCTGCAATTATAAGTTTAGAATTAGGAAAACTAGGAAGAAGGCAATAAACAAATGTTCATTTATAATTTTAAAACTTCTCAAACAGAGTTAAAACAGAACATACAGATCTTAAATGAGTTACATCTTAAACTGGGACTTCCATGAAATCTATGCCAATCTATTCAAACATTCCATTCAATTCAAATAGTAAATTGGATTGAAGAGTTGTTCTTAGAAAATGGGAAAGACACAACACTGAATGATTTCAGGCATCATGTTGCTAAGCAACTGAGCACTTCATTCTGAACGTAGTAATATTAATAGCAGCAAAGGGAACATTGGCTTAATTTTTCCTCCCATAATTTGGTTACCATGCTAGTCATGAAAGAATTCTTTTCCTCTACAATTAGCATGGAAGCACAGTGATGCTCTGCCAGCTTCATTTGAAGCTTGTTCTTATGGTAATCACTGGGAGGTTAAAGTATTTTTGCAAACCAGTAATTTGGGGAAGCTTATTTATAGACTGCTTTATATTTCAATTTCTTATATGCAGCTTTGTAATACAAACATAAATAAAAGCAATTGACTGGCTGTACTGTTTGTGCTAAATTTGATCAAATCTGTCCCAAGAAATTTTCACAACACAGCAACTAAAACATTCTTTTGCAAAAGCACACTTCTATCATGTTTCCAATATAAAGCAGACATATTCAGAATCTTCAACAGAATGTATGCTTCTATAAAAGGAATATTTATCTGTCCATCTGCCCCATCCATGAAAAAATAAAGCAGAAATAAGCAACATGATGCCCAAGGGCAGCACACTATGTCCCTAAGCACTTCTCTTGATGCTAATCATGCTCCTTATCTTATTGAACTTATAGAAAAAGATTATTTTCAAATATTAAACATGTTAGAATGTTATAAAGTATTAGTATTATCTAATTTCAATATTCATTTGCATAAATGCGTTTGGCTCTCACATCCTCATGCTGGTATAATAGAGACGAACCTAAAGAATCAGAAGAGAAGAGAAAGAACTAGAGAAAATCACAAAGTTCAGAAGAGTTGCAAATAGAAATAGAACTATTGTGACAAAAGAAAGCAAAGATAATACCAATAGTAATAGTTGCCTTGGGGGCAATCCCGCCCCCCGCAAAATGGAGCATCACTTGAACATCATCATTGACAAAATCAGCATCAATCAACTGCAAAAAGACAACTTTACTTGGAACTTCTATTCCAGGGCTGTAGCTGTGTTGAATTCTATGTTATAGTGCATTGTTGGTGTGGTGTCGGGGATTTTCAATTCAATGTGTGGAGTGTGAAGGATTTTGTGTTTATTTTCATGGTCATGATGTGCACTGAAGATGGTGTTTGATTTCATTGTACGAGGTGCAATGACAATAAAATAAATTAAACTAAAAACAGCATTTGCCTATCTTTGTGAAGGCCTGGGTGAAAAGATATGTCTTCAAGGATCTCCAAAATACTAAGAATTTAAACTGTTTTAGACTTCTGTTCACATCTAAAACATCTAGAGTAGAAGTATACAATGTGAGGCTTATGGAAATTTGCGTCAAAAGCCTAAAATCCACCTCCAGCAACCTCAAACTACAATGCTTAAACTGACTGAAAGAAGAAAGAATACACAACCAACAAATAATCACAGTAAGTACATTTAATCATATGTAAGTGTAAATTATACTAAATGTATTTCTAAATTATGTTATTAAATTATTGTCTTCAGATTATTTCTGGAAAAATGAGAAAAGTTTAATCTAAAATATCTCTGATTTCTGTGAATTATTTGATTATTATTGTTTCACAAGTTAGGTTTCACAAAGAGAAAATAGGATAGGGGATACCAGTCCTCACTTCTTCAGGCATTTCCACAATGGCAAGCTATGATGGGAAACTATTATTGGACTTATTGGGACATGTAACTTCAAAGTATACAATAACATTGATAGCCAAAAAATAAGATACAGATGACACCATTTTAGTTCCTTTCAGCCCTTTCACTCCTAAAACTGCTCAACTGAGAGGATGCCTTCTTTCGACCACCAAAAATAGACCTTAAAGATATGTATGTATCATAATGATATATATGTTTTCTTATTGGTGGAAGATAGCATTCAAAATTCAATGAAAACAAGAAATCTAGTGATTATGGTATGAAGAAAATGTCTTTCATAAGGAGCTTGAGAAGCAACAATGTTAAGCTTACATGATAAAAGAAGAAACAGGGCCAGACAGCCCTTCTGCCCAATGGGCACTGCTATCAAAGACAGAGATTATATGCTTGTGGCCAACATACCATAATTCTTTCAGGAAAAAACAAGAATTATGTACACTTGAATCCATGTAGAAAACATTACCACTTAAATTTCATGTCCTAATATAGCCCACTTGAAAGTATATACTTATTGAAAAAAAACCCAAAATCTAATTTGTGTAATTCATGCCGGACATATTCTGAGTGATCTACCAACATACCTATGCCATTCTTCTTCCAAGAACTGGAATAAACATTGGAAAATGTCATTCCAGTCACTGTAACTGGAATTTTATGTTCCAGTTGAACAAAAAGTTAATATTTGTAATGAATACAATCATATAACTATATAGACCCGTGATGGCGAACCTATGGCACGTGTGCCACAGGTGGCACGTAGAGCTATTTGTGCAGGCACGCGAGCCTCAGCCAAACTTACCTGCACTGCACATGTGCGTACCTCCCAGCTGGTTTTCTGCCTGTTTGAAGCTTTTTTCGGCCTCCCAGAGGCTCGAGGGAAGCCTCTGCAGCCTTTGGAGGCCGAAAAACAGGACCGTTTCATCACTTCCTGTTTCATCACTTCCAATATTTGGAGGCTGAAAAACTGGCCCATTTTTCGGCCTCCAAAGGCTGCAGATGCTTCCCTTGAGCCTCTGGGAGGCTGAAAAAGGCCTCAAACAGTCCAAAAATCAGCAGTGCAGACATGTGCAGTGCAGGGGGGGCAGGGCACATTTCATTGTGGGTGCTCTCGTGCTTGCACTTTCGGCACACCACAACCAAAAGGTTCGCCATCACTGATATAGACTCTTCTGAAAAATCCCCATTTCCAAAATCCTTCTAACAGATATGATGGCTACCAAAAAGATTACCACCCATAAAAATGTTTAAGATATATAATTTGCAATGATTGAAATGGACCACATAGCATAGCTTTCAAAATAATCTAAGTGTAGAAAACTAGTGTGTTTTTTTTAACAAAAAGAATATCTCTATTTCCTCTATAAACTTGAATGGATGAGAACTTAGTGGTGGCCCAATTCAGATTTTAGAATAGATGAAAGAGTATATCTTTGTAGCATATTAGATTTTAAGCTTTCATTCAAACCAGAAATACAGGAAAGTCAAAACTTATGATACAAATGCCTAAATTCAGAAAAATCCTTTCCTCTTACTTCTACCTGCCGAAGGTGCTGCAGAGGTGATTTCACAGGTGTAAATATTATAGGTTTCTCTAGACATACGAATGGCATAAACTGAGTTCTGATCAAAAACTGATGCTCTTTTGATCAGAATTTTGCTAACGTTCTTCCTTTAACACTCTTAAGCTATAACATGCATTGATCCTTATTTTTTTTTCATTGTATAAAATGAACAGTAATGAAATTCTTCCCATCGTCCGGCACAGATGTAGCCTTCACTTGAACTAGCTGCAAAATGCTGTATAAGTCAAAAGTTATGTTTTAATATTTCTTCAGTTACACTACTTCAACCTTCTTTCAATATTCTCACTGATTCTATAACTTTATTTTCTCCTGGACATCATCAATAATCACATTTGTATCAATTCCTCTGTTGAGTACAGCACATCACTATCATTCCTATACAAATTTTTCAAATAGTCCTTCCAGTACTTCTCAATGAAATTTAATTCTAAATCATCTTATCCTATTTAATTCCATTCACACAAATGCAAATTTCTCTAACCCTCTTCTCAGATTTCCTCCCCAAAAGTATTTCTATCCTATTTTCACTACATCTTTTCATTTAACCATTACCTCTTTGACTACAAGTAATCCTTGATATGTGACTGTAGTGGGGCCTGCCCATTATAGGTATAAATCAGGTCGGTCAAATGACTGACCTGTTTTATAATTTCTGCAGCAGTAGTTAAGTAAATCCATTGTTCGACATGGCATGTTTTTATTAAAAACCAGAAGCAACATCCACCCTTTAACAAAATCATTGTAAAACACAGTCACATGGATACCTAACGTGCAGTCAACGGACTAGGGCACAACTATCAACAACTATCAAACCTGAATCATCACTCCCTTTTCCCAGGGAGGTTGTAACTCTGAAGTGTCACTAAGTTGAGGACTATTTACCCATACACACAAACACACACACACACTCATTTTCTTTTGCCGTTTTTCCATCAATCATTTCCCCCCCAACTTATTTTACTCCATCATTCCTTAAGCATCCTTTTCATATTTTTATTTAACATAAAACCAAAGGGACTTGTATGTCCCTTTATAGCATAATTATTTCACTGTGTTCTAAACATTTTCTTCTTACTCATTCTGTATACTGATTTCACATTAATTAGGTTGGAAGATTAATTTTCTAGTACTTTTTAATGCGGTACTAAAATGCATATTTTTGCAGTCAGTTCATTCTCAGATTATATTCTATTACTATTTTTCCTTCTATGTCCATTTCCTAATCCACACAATACTAAACAGTCTATTTTGCATTCAGAATATCTCAATATCTTTTTATTCTTCAGTAATTTTTTTCACCTTTAAATAGTCAGATAAATCATTTCAAATCCATTCCTTTCGTTACATTTGTGGCATACTGATCAAAATGCTAAAACTGGACCAATATTGTCCTTAGCAGAAATGCTATGGATACAAGAAAGATTTCTAACAGTTTCTACTTTTTATCCTTCCCAAAACACTTAAAATCTTAACTGACCAAAGCCAAGACTGGAGTTCCATTTTCAAGGATCTACCTTTTAATGAGGTTTGGAAAACTGCAATCTGGAATATAAGAAATATCTGATAAAAAGCATGAATTAATGAATCAACTAAATGAATTAAAGAAGTTATATATGGGAAAATACATAAGAGATCTAAATTACTGATCTGGACTTAAGACCAACAAAATTAAGAAAATTAACAAGTTGAAATTTTTAGAATAGAAAAACAGATCAATTCACTCAAATGGATATTAATCAGCTCATTGGAGACCATATATTAGTTTCAAGGAAATATGGTATGTTAATCCATTAAGATCAGGGGTGTCAAACTCAATTTCACTGAGGGCCGCATCAGGGTAATGTTTGACCTTGGTGGGGCCAGGGTGTGTGTGGCCAGCTTGAAGTCACTTGTGTTGGGGGCACCTGTGGTGGCCCAAGCACTCTGCCTGAGAAAACGGGCTCCTGAGCTCCATTTTCGGCTATGACAGCTTCCTGCAACCCTCTGCCAGAGAAAACAGAGTTCGGGAGGGCTGCGAGCTCCATTTGCACTGGCAGAGGCACCCTGAGGCCAGTCCTTTGCTGTTTCCAGGGCAGCCCCGCGGGCCAGATCTAAGCAACCCGCGGGCCATATCTGGCCCGCAGGCCTTGAGTTTGACACCTCTAATTAAGATTAATAAATTACTGTTCTTAGTTTTAAATTTATTTCTTATTGATTTTCCAATAATCCTCGCTACAGAATTTACAAATGTAATATACACATTAAATAAAAAATCCCCAACTACAGATTTTTATGTGCCACATAATACCTCTGTGATCTGATTTAATTATCATGGGCCTAAATTTTACCTTTGATATCTAACGTTATTATACTGGTTGAAAATAAATAGAGCTATACCATGCTAATAAAGATGTTTCAATGAGCAAACTCCAATCAGTTTAAACAGCTTCAAGTGAAAACAATAGATTTTTTAAAATGTTTGAAACTAGGAAGATCATTAATAATTTGTATTATAAACAATGTATAGGCAGTAAGAGCTACTCAGTATATTATAGTTTCTAAAACAATTATTAGATTTTTATTGCAACTATTTATTTATGGTCAAATGATAGTGACAAACATATTTTCCCCACAACTACCTATGAGGTGGTTTGGGCACAGAAATAGTGATTGTAAGACAGACAGACAGACAGACAGACAGACAGACACACACATTGCTTTCATGTCTACGGGAGGCATAGAACTTGCAGTCTCCTGATTTCTAGGCTGGCAATTTAACCACTAGATCTGGAACTGACATCAAACTGGATCTTAATTAGTTATGTAATTCCAGGATAAATGTACAGTATTAAACATACTTTTAAAAAAAAGTATATCTTTTTTTAATATTTACTCAATAATCACTAAAACAGTAACTGATCTTATTGACAAATCAATTAAAGGCTGTACTTCTTTCTCTTTATTGGAATGAAATAAAATTCTGCTGAAACTCATTGAACGCACAAATCAATGGCTATTTTTGTATGAAATAATAAAAGAATAAATTAGTATTCTAGAATTAACACTAACATCATTACATTTAGCATTATTGTACAGACCTGTATCAAATACTAGTCCTCAGAGATTATTACATACAATTTATAACTTTAGAACAACCCTAAATTAATGTTCCCCAAACTGGGTATCCTCTAAGACAGTATTTCTTAATATTAGCAACTTTCAGATGTGTGGATTTCAACTTCCAAAATTCCCCAGCCAAAATAGTAATCCTAAAGTTATCAAGGCTGACAATTAGTGCTCGATATGTCTCATAATCTCCTAACCAGTATGGCCAATGCTGAAATGTGTATAACTGAACCCCACTCTCACTTAGTTTGGCAATGATTTTACCAGATCATTTCCTGTTCTTATTTCATACATGGGTACTGAGATGAGACATATTTCTGAAAAAAGCATGCATAAAAATGTAGATGTAGATGCTCTTCAGAATTATGTTGCAACAGCAAGCTTTGCCTTTGTGCCTGCTCCTTCTTCCTTTCAGTTTTTGTTCTACTTTGCTCTACAGCTCATTTAGTTTTGTTTCCTACTGATAGCCCTCAACCTATGACCACAACTGAGCCCAAAATTTCTGTTCCTAAGCAAGACAGTTAAGTAAATTTTGTCCCATTTTACAACCTTCCTTGCCAGTTGTTAAGTGAACCACCTCAGTTGTTAAGTTAGTTACATGGTTGTTAAGTGATTGCCATCACCTATTGCTGCCTCCGCGCGCCCATTTTCAGCCTCTGGGCCCCCTGTTTTTGGCCTCCGCGCGACTCATTTTCAGCTTATTCCTGGTGGCGGGGATCAGAATGAACAGAAAATGGGGTACGCGGAGGCCGAGAACAGGGTGAGCGGAGGCAGCAATAGGTGATCCCTGCAGCCTGAAACAGCTAATCATCAGGAGGCCGATCCAACCAACAATCAGCTGCTTGTGCTCAATCAGGCTGTGCTGAAGCTGACCAGGCTGTTTCCTGCAAGGAGGCAAATTACTGGGAGGCAGAGGCAATTTTTTTTTTCTTGTTTTCCTCCCCGAAAGATAGGTGCATCTTATACGTCAGAGCATCTTACAGTCCAAAAAAAATAGGTACTATTCATACTGGAATACAAATAATTATGTGAAGACAACTGTGGCCAATATTTGGATGATTATGCTAAGAAACTGAAAATATCCTTCTCTGCTAATATTTTTTTAACTTCCTCATGGAAATGGGATGTTTTTGAAAGTACACTCTAGTAGGTAAGAATAGACAGATGGGAAATTACAGATGCCATAAGCAATGCCTTCATTCAATATCCTGCCAACCTTCCAAAGAGACCTTTTCTGTTTAAACCAGCAAAGCAACTGAGACAAATCAATTAAACAGCCAGACTTACAAATATATTAACAGATATACAGACTATTACAAACAATAAAGATGTATTGACTAAAACTTCATACATTTCTTGATAATCTAGAGTTAAAATTCTGATACAATAAAATCCTCTTTTGAAGATATACTTGAAGTTTCCATTATTCACAAATGCTTGCAAATTTAGAAAATTGATCCCAGTAATTTCCATTATTATGATTCTATTACACTAATAATATCAAATTTACATCATTTGTGTAACATTATTATACAAAGGAAGTTTATCAACATAAAAATTGATCCATTCTATACATAGTCCATTGTATCATGATCTGCCAAATCAAGGATTTATTGTATTTTCAACAAATAGGACCTATTCAGAATTTTATAGGACATACTCATGTTTATGAATTATCTTGTCATATGCATAGTTGAAAACTATATCCTTTCTGGCTTTGCGGACTACCAATTGTGGCAGTGGAGGGGGAGAGGGGAGGATTTCACGCACATGTGCACCTCTTGCACAAATGTAACTTTGCATGTGTCCTCGCGTGCAAACTTCCATGGTTCCCAATAGGCCACAGCCTGGCACTGGGCTTCAGACCGTGGTGTTGGGGACTACTGCTTTAGCTGATTTTATCAAAAATTTAGCACCATCTATATTCTTTACCTATCACCTTAACTATATTTAAGCAAATTTATTGCCCTTCTTGTTCCCCCCTAAGAGTTCACATTGACAAGTGATTTCCAATAATACATCTGAAAGTTCTTAATTGTTATAGGTGATCAATCTGCTGCCACATCTCATGATACATGGCACTTAAAGCCTCCAGAAGAGCAAGACTAGGAAGGGGGAAGGAACCTAGACAACATTCACACCCGCCCTACCACAATTATGACATAGCTACGTATGTCTGAACAGCTAAGAATCAAGTCACAATTGCTCTTGGAAGTGTTTCAAATAAAAACATGTCTTTTTGCTGTCAAATTCTTAAAAACAATATAATATTTATTGTGATTTAGTAAATTTTGGGTGCAAGATGCATAGTTACTAGTCGCAAAATTTATGAATGACTGAAATGACAAACAAATAACTTATTCAAACAATAACATCTCCAATTGTATGATACTCTAATTGGTACTCAATTGCTTTGAAACTCATCGAACTCGGTACTCAATGCATTTTTACGTGAAAACTTTGTCCCTTGTTCATGGTTTTTTGCTACTCAAGGCACAATCTGGAACTGGTTGGTGTCAGCTGTCTTGTGACTCACTACATTATTCCTTATGGGAAAAAACTGGTACCCATCGCGCCTCTTCCTGTAACCAATTAATGAGTAGCAAGGTATGACTGTACTTTATATTCAATACAAATAACTAGACAACCAATACAAAGATTATATTAAATTATTTATATCTAGCTTTTAAGAGCCCTGCTCAAAGTAATCCATATCACTGGCTAGTACAAAGGTCAGTAAAATTATGTGAGGTATCTAGGATAATGAATCTTATGCACTTTATTGAGTAATAAATCTAACAACTGGGTTCATGCAGTACATTGGATATAAAATAATAGTTTAAATTTGATTTTTGCCCAAGACTAGGTAATCTACATGTACAAATTGTTCCTAATTTATTACATAACATTTCATATTTATAACTATACTAATGGAAGTACTATATTAGTAAAAATATCTTTGAAAACAATCTTCATTCTCACGATAACTGCTCAAATACATTTTCTCTTGCATATATTTTTGAAAAGTAACAAAATAATTAGAAAAAGTTCAACAAATACCTGAAATAGGCTCTTAGCCATTCTATAAAACTTTTTAGCAGTAAATTCTCTCAATTCAATAGATTTTACTCCTCGGTACTCCAAATTGTAGCTTCAATGTGTATTTGTTTTTTGTATTTTTGTAACACATGCACTAAAGCATTTTCAATGTATTTGTGAACTTCTTACTATGTGTTTAACAAGTATAAAAAGTAGGTTCAGATTTCTTTTTTATGTAGTGTCCAGGCCCATGGTCATAACTGGAAGTTCTCTTAGCATTTAACTATTGCTTGCTTCTTGTACATTTGAGTAAAATACAATTTGTTCCCATTTTTAATCAGGATTATAACATATACACTACTGAAATATTACTGAAACAGAATATATTGTCAGAAACAAAGGACATAGATACTATACAGCAGGACCAAAAATGTCTCCCATATTATTTAGCCTTGCACAACCAGATGTGTAGATAATTTTGCATGTACTGTACTTGGACAAACAATCTATCTGGAGCATGTATACAGGGGATGCAAAGATAGTCTTATTAGTAATTTCAGTTAGTTTTACCAGCATTAAGCTATACATAAAGCTTGAAAACTAAAAATAACTATGTAAATTTTCATACAGTAGCTTAGTTATACAAAAATATTAAGATTATATTAAAGTGAATCCCAGTGCGTACCTTGATTCTCCGCTAGTGTTTCTTGTGCTTTCTTCATCACTGTGCCCATTCATTGTAAATATTCACCAAGATAAAAATATAAATAAAAATTATCCTAGTCTGTAACCAGGATATAAAATGTCTTTTTACAAGGCTCTCTTCTTTGTGCTTCAGATATTTCACTGTGTTCAGCAGTTCATGATTCTTGAATAATTTACCTTTAAAAAATAAAGAACTATTAGAAATGTTTATATAATCAACTTTATAGATATTGTAGTAGCATTATCTATTTATTTAACAAACTGAACGTGCACTCCTTCCTATTTTGTAACAGTCCTATGACATTACTTATGTCAAAAGATCAAACTAGTTCAATGTTTTAAACAATTTTTAGAAATAGGATTTTAATCCATCAATTAATTCACATAACCCAATCCCACCCTGATAATAGTCATGTTCATACAACACAATCATAATTTACTCAACTCAATTTTCTGGGTTCCATTAATATTATGAACATAGGTTGAGTTATACAAAATACACTGTGTCTTACAATTACAAACTTTTATATCAGAAGATCATTACCTCAGTATTTTTTACAAAAAATCACAAAATTATCATCAATACTGTTGAGATATAGACTAGCTTTTGAAAATCTAATTATATAGCACTTCTATAGTATCTGAAAATTAGATTTGATTCAAGTATGACACAGAAAAAAGAACAATGTATTCTTTTTTCCTATGCCAGTTTCTACAAGAGGTAACATACTATACAGGCAGACTTTGACTTACAGCAATTTGTTTAGTGGCTGTTCAAAGTTACAATGGCATTGAAAAAAGTGGCTTATAGGCATTTTTCACACTTACGACCATTGCAGCACACCCATGGTCATGTGATTAAAATTCAGGCACTTGGAAACTGGTTCATATTTATGAGCAGAGTCCCTGAGTTATGTGATCACTTTTTGCAACTTTCTGACAAGTAAAGTCAGTGGGGAATCTAGATTCACTTAACGACGATGTTACCAACTAAACAACTGCAGTGATTCACTTAACAAATGTCTCCCTTAGCAAAAGAAAAGTTGGGCTCAATTGTGGTTATAAGTCAAGGACTACCTGTAGTCCTAAATAAATATACCAGGGCATACATGCTGGTATGTCAAAACATGACAAAAATTACATTCATACAATTGTATTATTAACTCTCTCATAGATAGATGGATGGATGGATAGTTGATATGTATGTATGTGTATTCATTTATTTTATAAATTGACACTTGAATATAAAATAAGGGGGGGCGGAGAAACCACATCTTTTTAACCCAGTCATACTTGAGATGAAAAGACAGCTTTAGGATAACAAAAAGCGTGCATCTGTATCATTACAATTTACATAATATAGTGTTGGCCTGTTTTTAACTTAGAGAAAGGCCCACTTTAATTAAAAGTTCAAAGTTCCTGTTCAACTACAGCGCGAATCTGGGCACATCGTTGGAACCGACGCAAACTAACACCAGAGCCCAAAGTTCATTATTGGCACGCATCAGTCCAGCTGAGTTTCGTGCGGGGTTCTCTCTCTCTCCCGCGCTCTCCTCTTTTTAGGAAACCCAGCAAAGGCGGGGCCACCGTTTAGAGCAGTAGGAAGGCAGCGCATAGTAACCCTCACCGCCAGCCTGTCAGCCAATGAGGAGCGGGCCTCGTGGATTTAGTGGGTGCCAAAACAAATGGGCTTTCTCCCCTCCCTCCGGTTCCCCCGTAGCGTCGTGGGTGTCTCTCACGACTCCGTACACGGCGCCTTTTTTTAATTATTATTTTACTATTTAACGTCGCCGGGATTTCCCCCCTCCTCCTCTCAGAGCCGGCCGCGGCCCGTCCGTCCGCCCGCCCTTCCCTCGCCCGCTTGCGAAAGCCTCTTGACTCTCTCACAACCGCCTCTATCTCCGCAGCCGCAGCCTGGTAAACAAAGGGAGATGGCGGGGGAAGAAGAAACAAGCCGGACCCAAGGCCAGGGCAGCAGCGTGGTCGCTTCGTCCGAGCCGCTGTGGGAGGGAGGGACAAAGCGAGGGTCCCGGTGCCACATCTGGCGGGGGGCTAATAAAAGTGACAATTTTCTGCCCAGCGCTGGCCCCCTGCAGGCGCCTCTCCGAATGCTCACCTAAAGGCCGGCCTTCTCCCGAAAGCACGGCTGGGCCTCGTCCCTCTTCCTCTCTCTCGCCCATTCCAGGCCGAAGGCCGCAAATCGGCTCCCAGCTCACACAGGCCGGAGCCTTACTGCCGCCTCCTAGATACTTTTTCCTCTCCCCGCCCTTCCCTTTCCCAACCTCGAGGCGCCCAAGCAAGAAAGTCGATCTTCCTTGCCTACCGGTCAACCCAACGTGCCCGATCTCCTGCTTCTTCCTTCCGTGGGCCGCTCTTACCTGAGCGTCGCCAGGCCTGCCTGGGCCTCTCTGGAAGACCAGCGTGGCGAAGAAGCGGCGGAAAGCGTTGTAGCCGGGCCCTTAAAAAAAGGGCTGAGGCGGCAGAGAAAGAGGCGCTCCCGGGCCGGCCTGGATCTCCTCACCCTCTCCTTGCCTCTTCCCGGCCCTTTCGCTTGGTTTGCCCCCAAAAGAAGGGGGAGGGAGCGCGATTCCTTCCGAAAGAGAGGCGGGGGAGGAGAGGAAGGAATGGGTTAAAAAAAAATGCCTGAGGTAAGCAGGCGTGCGTCGCCGTTGCTTTAAGTCCTCCCGGCCGCCGCCGCCGCCGCCATCACGCTGCCGCCGTAGCAGTTTAGCGCAGCCTCATCCCCCTCCCTCATCCGATGGAAACCCCGGGCGTGATGTCAGCCGTGGGACAGAGCGGGAAGGGGAGGGAGGAGTCAACGCGGAAAGGAAGCTGGCGGAGAGGATCGCGCGAGCCGGTCTTGGAAGCTGAGGGCGCGCGGGGAAAGCGGGGGTGGGGGTGGGGGCCGAGAGCGGAATGAGCGCGCACTTGGAGAACTTTGCCTTTCGGTCTCCACAAAAAAAAAGGATCGGGCTCTCACGTGAGAGGGATTGCGGATGGGATGGTTATGTCCCCAATTCGGGCCGCTCCTAACTGGGTTCGAGTTTCGATCAGGTCTGAATCTCGTGTTGGTAAAATTTCTCTCCCTTCTTCCGGGTTCGCAGATCTTTAGTCCAAGTGTTATTCCATTGAATCTGATGGAATTGCTGATGCATTGAGTATTTGGTAAACGGAGACGTGTCCGCGGGAGCAACAGACTTACTACTTTGCCTTCCTATACAATTAAGATTAATTAAAATATTTTTCCCCGGTATGCGTATGTGACATATACATCAGATACGTACATATTGGATGGGGACACACACACACACACACACACAGACATAATTTGAAATTTGTTTTATCCTGACCAATGAATAAAAACTCTTTATTTTTCACTCTTCTAACTGAAAATCTATGTATGGTAATTGTCGCTGCTTGTAAATTCATCCCTTCAAAAACCTGGTTATCAAGAAGCTGAGTAATAGGTTATATTAGATAATAGATAAAATTATAGAGTGGTAGATATTTCATGGAAACTTTGCTTTATATTTAGGAAATATTGGGGAAAGTTGCTCTTGGTTGAAAACGTACGTTCTAATTCCAGGATTGGGGAGGGGAATTACACCCATATTAACGCACCTAATAGAAATTTATGATTCACAAATTAAGATTGAAGCAATTTCCTGATTTCCTTATTTAGTCCTTTAGTGTACTTAATCTTCTGAAAAACAAGATCACTTAAGTATGTTAACCGTTTTTTGTTTAATCAAAACAGAAAAAAGAAAAAAATGAAATACTTTCATGTCTGTCCCAATATCTTCCATTTCTTCCTACTATTTTTGACTGTACAGTAATTCTACATTCACTCATATCCAATCTCAAAAAAGCATAGATTTATTAATAGCTTACAGTGCAGTTTCACTTATTTCCAATTATATTGGAACAATGCAATTTTTGAAGAGTTCTGAACCCTATAAGAATTCTGCCATAAATAATTCTCAACTTTCCTATATTTCTTTTCCCACTTCAGAACTCAAAAGGATTTAGATTTCAAAGAACACTTAAAAAGAAACCTGCATATTCTGTTTTTATTTGTACGTTAAACCTTAAGAAGTTTATCAGTATTGTAAATTAGAATTAGTTTGCTAGACCCACAAGGAGTTACATTCTTTTAGGAAAATAATTACATTGTCCCAGATGCAAATTATATGTTTTGTCTAATTAAAAAATAAAGCAGCAAAAGTGACAACAGCCTGATAGAAGACTATGTAGAAAATAACTCTCCATTTATTGTTGAAGGAAAAATAAGTACTGCGTACCAAAAAGCTGCATAAAAGCACTTTTGTAGCCAAAATGATGTGTATTATAATGTTCCTTTCAATAATTGATTCTTTAAAGGCCCTGAGTTAAAGCAGCTATGAAACTGTCAGCAGAAGTGGAGGTATATCTAAAGGATTATTTATTGCTGGCATTTATACAGTATGCTATGTTAAGCTAGTTTATAACATTAATTGTTTGATTTTACTTAGAAGAGTATTTGAACAAATTTGTGATTAATTATGATTAATCATAATGGCATGAAAATGAAGCAGCAGCCAAAGAAATGGTAGTTATAATAATGGGTAGCTTCATTAGACTAACTTTAGGTAATACTAAGATTAGTTGGTAACAGAAATCTCTCAAAGCAATAATACTTTTATGTGCCTAACTACTTTCTCATCCAGGGAGTACATTAGCAGGACCAGCTCAGAATTCCATGGCTTCCATAATAGGCATTGTGGAAGAGCCATATTAATCTATGATAGTCAAATAATTAGAAAGTCTAGTGACACTTTTCATGACAAATAGATTTTATCATAAGACATAAGCTTTCATGAGATGTAGCTCATTTTGTTTGACGCATCTGATGAAAAATAAATAACAGATAATCAGAGTTGGAAGGGACCTTATAGGTCATCTAGTCAAACTCCCCACCCAAGCGGGAGACCCTACACCATTTCTGACAAATGGCAGTCCAATCTCTTCTTGAAAGTCTCAAGTGATGATGCTCCCACAACTCCCGAGGGCAAGCTGTTCCATTGGTTGATTGTTCTCACTGTCAGAAAGTTTCTCCTTATTTCCAGGTTAAATCCTTGTTCAGTTTCCATCCTTTATTCCTTGTCTGGCCTACAGGCACTTTAGAAAATAGCTTGACTCCTTTCTCTCTGTGGCAGCCCCTCAAATATTGGAAGACTGCTATCATGTCTCCCCTGGTCCTTCACTAGACTAGCCATGCCCAGTTCCTGTAACCATTCTTCATATGTTTTAGTCTCCAGTCCCCTAATCATCCTGGTTGCTCTTCTCTGTACTTTTTCTAGAGTCTCAACATCTTTTTTATAATGATGTGACCAAAACTGGATGCAGTGCTCTAGGTGTGGTCTTACTAAGGCTTTATAGAATGGTATTAGTACCTCACTTGATCTCGATTGTATCCCTCTGTTAATGCAACTTAGGATTGGATTAGCTTTTTTGGCTGCTGCTGCACACTGGTGGCTCATATTTAGCTGGTCGTCCACCAAGCTCCAAGAGAGTTTTATACTAAAATGCCAGTTTCAAAGAAAGATAGCTTGGGAAGGGGGTACATTTCCTTCTCTGTAATGGTCAAAAGTTCATGAATTTTCGTTTTATGCATCATACTATCCCATAGGACAGGGCTGTCAAACTCACAGCCCATGGGCTGGATGCGTCACACACTAGCCATGCCCACGCCCAGTTTAGCAAAGGGGAAAGAAGTCCCGATACATCATGTGATGCCACTGTGATGATGTGAGTTTGACAGCCCTGCCCTAGGGGAACCACTAAGATATGGTATTAACATTCAAAGTCCAACAGGGCATGGGTCCAGGCTATCTATGAGAACGGCTCCTCCCAATATATCACTTGGCGGCTCTCCTCGGGTGCCTACTCTGTGGCGGCTCCCACTTTGTGGAATCTTCTTCGCTGGATCTTTTGATTTCTTCCCTTGGACTTGCTGATTCTCTTCCGCCACATATTGAAATTAAGGCATATCTAAGGAATCTGGGTCTTGTTGAATCTTAGTTAAAGCCTTCTTGATATATGGGTTCCTAAGTGCCCTCTGTGGGACATTGGCTAACCCCTGGTTTTCTAAAGAATTCCATGCAATGAAACCCTCTAGAAGACAGCAAAAGTAGAAGTAGTGTAAGACTTGCCAATATAGTCTTGACTGTATTGTTCTTAATGAGTGGCAGTGAAAGCTCAAAAAAAGAGGCTTTTTTGACTTTATTTCAACTGGAACATCCTAGATCAAGCTAAGTCCAAAAACGCTAGAAAATTCCTAGAATCCTGGTAGTCAGACAAATCAGGCATCAATAGGCACATAGCGATAAACTTCTATATACCATTCAAGAGATGCAGTCAATAAGTGAGGAAACCACAACACCTGGCTATCAATCATAAGATAAGCAGCTCAAGAAACAACCAACTCTGTAAATAACAGCCTAATCAAGAAACCACCAAGAACACCTCCAACCAATACTGATAAGACTGGATGCTTGTCTATAAATAGAGAGCAAACTACACCTTATAATACTGATACTGTTAATGAAATAGGTAAATGAAACATCTGCAAGAAAACAACCAAGCTCTGAGAACACCAAGGACCCTCCCCCCACAAAGGCTTACTTTGTTTTCCCCTCAACACTAGCAGAATGGTTTAGAATAGGAAAAGGCATAGGTAGTCCTTACTTAGTGACTACAATTGCGACTGGCAATTCTGTCACTAAGCAAATTGGTAACTAAATGAAACATCATGGATCACAACAAACTTAGATGTCACTTCCATTGCAGTCAAATGAGTCACTGTGGGCTACTAAGAGAGTTGTGATGGCCAGTTGAAATTTTACTGCTGACTTCTCCATTGACTCAGCTTGTAAGACTCAGCTTGTTGTAAGACACACTGGCTGTGAAGAGCACAAATGGCAGTTGGTCATAAACTAGATGTGAAGTGCCTAAAGGTCAATCACTTGACCATGGGGTGATAAATGGCCATACATGTGAGGAGTGATCATAAAATTACTTTCTCCACACAGTTGTTACTTTGAATAGTTCCTAAGCATGGCAGTCATTAAGCAAGCTCTATGTGTATTGCATCTTCCCTAGAAAACCATGTCATACATTTATAAGACACTTTGGGAATAAAATTGCTTGAAACAACTTGTATGTTGCTTTTGATACAGTATCTGATTTAATTGAATAGATGAGTCTTAGTTTGTAGCTGTCTGGCCAACTACTTTGAGCTATCTGAATGTGGTTAATTAGGGCTAGGGAATGATGTATGCATTTTTACTTACAAAGTAATGTCACTGGTCTTAATGGGAGCAGTGGTTTGCCATCCAGAAGAAACTTTGAATCCAGATGATTTTATCAGAGCTGCAGTGGCACAGTGGTTAGAATGCAGTACTGCAGGCTAATTCTGGTGACTGCAGCTGACTTCAATTTGGCAGTTCAAATTTCATCAGACTAAGGTTGACTCAGCCTTCCATCCTTCCAAGGTCAGTAAAATGAGGACCCAGATTGTTGGGGTCAATATGCTGATTCTGTAAACTGCTTAGAGAGGCCTGTAAAAGACCTATGAAGCAATATAAGTCTAAGTGCTATTGCTATTGCTAATGCTATCAGTCTGTCCTGAATAAAATTGCATCCCTCAGAAAGAACTATGTAATTTAAGATACTCCTAAAGTCATTGTCAGCAAAAGTTACCCTCTCCATGTTGCAGTGTTTATTACCAACTTACTGGATAACAGAATAGCAGAGTTGGAAGGGACCTTGGAAATCTTCTAGTCCAACCTCCTGGTCAGGCAGGAAACCCTATATCATTTCAGACAAATGGTTGTCAAATCTCTTCTTAAAAACTTCCAGGATTGGAGCATCCACAAACTCTGGAAGCAAGTCGTTCCACTGATTATTTTAATGGTTAGGAAATTTATCCTTAGTTGTAAGATTCTCTCCTTGATTAGTATCCATCCATTGCTTCTTGTCCTGCCTTCAGGTTCTTTGAAGAATAGGTTGACTCCCTCTTCTTTATGGCAACCCCTTAGATATTGGAACACTTTCATCATGTCACCCTAGTCCTTCTTTTCATTAAACTAGACATACCCAATTCCATCAACCATTCTTTATATGTACTTCTGTTGATATCCCAATTATATCCTTTCTTAGGCAGGGATAGCCCAGCTACAGTTGTGCATATGCTGGTTAACTTAGATTTAGTTATGCACTTCAGATAGCTTGAGCTTGGTGTGGAAACTACAGCTAATACAGAACATGATGAGGCACTTAGCTGTGCCTGTGTTGCACCTTTGTTGATGTAACTTCATTTATTTCCAGCTTGCTATTAAACAAACTTTGTTTTGGTTATGACATACAAGAACCTAAATAATTTGGGTATCAGAGTATATGTCAGGTTGCCTTTGCTTCTTTGACCATCGAGATTACATTGTATGTACCGTGTTTCCCCGAAAATAAGACACTGTCTTATATTTTTTTTTGGCTCCCCAAAACACACTAGGTCTTATTTTCGGGATAGGTCTTATATATTTATGGTGCCAAATAGTGGGTGTGAGTGTGTAGGGGGTGTTTGCTGGTGCACGGTTGCTCCCTGAAAAGTCTTCCTGGAACTGGAGATTTACACTAGGTCTTATTTTCGGGGTAGGTCTTATATTAGGGCAGGTTTAGAAAATAGTGCTAGGTCTTACTTTCGGGGTAGGTCTTATTTTCGGGGAAACACGGTATGAAGACTTTCCAACTGCCATCTGGTGGTAATTCATGGGCAAGCCTCTACAGTGCTTCTGAACTCTGAAATGCTGTTTCACTTGTTTTTCTTCCTCTCCTAAAACTGTAGGATAGGGATAATCTAATTGAATCGATTGTACGGTAATTTAGAACAGATAAAATAAAGTACTTCTTTTACTTAATACATATCCCATGGAATTCACTGCTACAGGCCATGAAGATGGTTTCAGAATAAAAAAACTAGATAAATGGGAGACAAGTTTAGAGAACTATTTGTCTAGCAAAATTAGCAGTAAGCCTTCAAGCCTTATTTGTTGGCTCAGCATCTTCTGCTTTTGAGCACCAGTGCCATTTAGTTGGCCAGCCACTATGACAAAACACTGTTCAAAGATGGAGCATAGCCTTATTAACCAGATAGTTCCTATGTTATATACAATTATTAAGTGTCAGGGTTTCTGACACAATTCTTCAGCCAACATTTTGTTTGCCATTCTCTTAGATTTAATAAATAACTACTATTCTCTAATAAGCATAATCACTTGAATGATCCATTTACCTCTAAAATCTGAGAGGAGAATTTGGGAGATTGTATAGAAGGTATTGTGGAATATCAATCACTGAGATAGGTTTTCACTTGTGCAGAGGAACAATTTTCTTCCCAAACTGTTCTGAAGGGCTCTCATCCTTCTGAGGAAGAATTGGGAGGAGAGGTTGCACTGGGAAACTAAATTCATTCTAACGGCTGGCAAATTCATCCAGGTACAACTACACCTAGATGCCTTTGGAATGGATGAAAGCCGAGTCATAATAAGGTGATGAACTTCCAGGTGCAATTCAAGATACCAGTTATTAATTAATAGCTCTTTATGGCTTAGGACCAGATTAATGTCTCTTCCTAATTGTTACCAGCCATCCTACCAGATCTGGCTAGAATCAGTTTGGTATCAGGTGGCACTGAAATCAAATATAGGTAAGTATATAAGTATATTTATATAAAACTAAATATTTTGGAATAAGTCCAGAAAAACATTCACTTGTTGACCCATATCAATAAGACTTGTTTGTGCATTTGCCTGAAAGTTGATTAGAATTGTTCCCTGAAAAGTTTTGAAAGTCTTCCACTTCTACAATGCCTCCAAGTCCAGTATGCTTTCAAGTACTTTTGTAATGTTACATTCCTGTGGTTAATTGCAAGACCATAAATCATATTATTAAGATTTAATTTTATTAATTTTACTTTTCATTTTATTAAGCTAATGAATGTTACTTTATAATTTTGAGTAAAAGATTCTGGCTCCCTCTAATGGAGAAATGACAGATTTTCTGCCTGAAAATCATACTTTATGTGAGAGAAAACGCAGCATTGAAAGTTTTTGATATTGTAGTTATATATTTATATATAATTATAATTGAGAAATGAAATAAAATTCTATTTTAATTAGTGTCAAGATCACTCTTATTTTTATTTTCATCAATATTATATAGCTCTAAGAAACCAGAAACATTAATTTTAGATCCTAAATGTTTTCTATTAGGCTTTGTACAAAATTCCCTAATGCTGTGCCTTTATTCCAACACCATGGCACACCATGATTTGCTTTATCACCAATTCTTGAATAAACCAAGATAGGTTGGCTTTACATATGCAAAACTATAAGAATTGGCTTACAAACAGCAGAGGTTGGATTCACACAATCTGCTCAGCCGTAAACAAGCAAATTGTATTTTAGTTTAAGCCTGGCTGTCAAACTCCCAGGCCCTGGGCCAGATGCGTCATGTGCTGGCCACATCCACGCCCAGTTTAGCGAAGGGGAAGTCCCAATACATTCCATGACACTGCTGTGAGGACATGAGTTTGACACTTCTGATTTAAGCACAATATGTAAATCCATATTCTTCCTTGCCCTGGATCAATTAGCTCCACTTTACTTGGTATATGTGTATTTTTTGGAGCAAAGCAAGCATTATGCCTGATTTAATAAAGAACCAATTGAATCTGAGGACTGAGGCACTTTGAAGAAACAGAGTGAGAAATTGTTGAATGACAAAAGATTTCTAGGATTATTTTTTTGCAGCAGCCTACCCAGCCCTACCCATTTCAGTTAGGAAAGGATCACTTCACTATTCTGCTTTTGCATTAAAATTTATTATGCCAATAAGTATTTATTTAAGTATCTATTTGCAAATACTAGTTGAAGATTTGCTGTTAGTATCAGGGTTATGTCAAAAGCTTTTCACTGATGTGCTCTCACTGGGATGCTTAAGAAAGTCTTTTTACATTATTGATTTAAAATACAGTCAAGTCTATAAAGTCACATCCATTCTTGCAATGCCAGCATGTAAAATTTACTGACCACACTGCCAATCCCTACCTTATTCTACAGTATTTTATCAGTTCCAATCACAGCCAAGTCCTATTGCAAGTATAAAAATCTATGCCTGCTCTAGCTTTGTTGCTCTCTCTTCTTTTAGTACAGTACAGCTACAGTATCACCCAATGTATAAGACTACTACCATTTCCTGGGTCTCAGGACTCTGTCCGTATGCTGTAGTCTGCTTGGTCTGCTTGTCCTTCTGTATCCCAACTAGGCATCTTGCAAGTTAAAGATACAAATACAACGGCTCAAAGTCAGAGTCAAAACTGAGGGAGAAAAAAAACCCTTATGATTGTGTAACCAATCAGATCTTCTATAGTTTCAGACAAACTAAATAGAATAGCTGTTGGAGGCAAGTAGCTACTTCAAGGGAAGGAAGTGAGGCAATAATGATACATATAGGAAGACAGGCAGATAAAGTGAAACATGTCCTCTCTGATTACCAAAATAATAGTGGAGTGGAGTTCTGCTTTCCTCTAACTTGATGAAAGGCTGGACAGACGCTATTGTCAAAAAATAGAGTGGGATACAATGAGCTGATGGCATGAAAGGAACTCAGAAAATCAGATGTTAATGGGGAAAGCAAAGGCTGGGAGAGACAAGGAGGAAAATGGGATCATCACTAGACTTTACCTTCAAGATGTGAAACTGAACAAATTTTATACACCATGAAGCTCCTATTGAATTGTATTGGAATAAAGGAAGCAATACTCCCTATTTCTACCAGTTCATGAATTAGTAATTATATTTGTCTGGAAACAATATCAAAGCAAAATCAAAGAAAAACAAGGGAAATTTGTATTGTTGTAGCATGATTGTGCTGTGGTGAAGGAGAAGATGATATGTTCTAAAATAGTACAATAGAAGTGGAGACTTCTTGTTAAAGCCTTCCTTCCTTCCTTCCTTCCTTCCTTCCTTCCTTCCTTCCTTCCTTCCTTCCTTCCTTCCTTCCTTTCCTTTTGGTGGCAAGTAGAAATGGACAATAGGAAACTATTTAACAATATTTGTAAGTTTCCCAGAATCATAAAAATAAGATGAGTGGCTATAAATTGTATAATTGTATACAATTGTATAAATTGTAATAATAAATAAACAAATAAGATGGTGTGAAATATTTGCAGAACAATTCCTCTTTAGTGAAGATCTGGGTTCGTCTGGGTTGTTTTTTTTTTAATCTCAAATAGGCAGAAAGGGTTGTTTCCTATGTTGTACCCATGGTGTGGTTTCTCTCAGGAGTTGCAAGTAGCCTCCAACCCATCCTCTTCCTCTCTTCAGGGAAGAGTCAGGCAACTTTCTGTACAGTGCAATCAAGTTGGATTATTAATTATTACAACTTTTATTCATGTTTTGTTTTGCACTGATAATTGCCTTGAGCACCCTGTGGGCTGAAAGACAGAGTAGGAATTAAAATTGAAATAATAAATGTTCATGCTTCAGCTGCTATCTTGTCTGATTTAAAAAGAAAAAGGAACTAGCTTGGGATAGTTTGTTGAATGTTTCACGGGCAGTTTCTATCAGTGGTATTCCCAGCTCTAAACAACAGGGGAGGAAGATTGCTGTAGTCAGGGCTTTTTCTCCAATTAGTCATGAAGTTTCTTATTACAGATGAATTTTGCAGAGATGTTTGACTGAGTTTCTTCCATCTCTAGACTGCTCATTTCAACAGTGTCTTTTAAATGCATAAAGATGTTGCATATTTGAATGCATCGGATTTGCATTTTCATTAGAAATTGGAACATTTCAGTAATGCCCCATAGATACAAGTGTTCTGCTGGAAAAACTAGAATAGAATAATGATAAAGATGTTAAACTCAGAGCATGGAGAATGGTTCAGATGGATGACTTTAGGTCTTCTACAATCTCTCCTTTAGCTTATTCATTTTTATAGGGTTGTGGTAGTGATGAGAAAAGAAGAGACTTTTATGTATATTTTCTTCTGCACTAATTTAAAAAGTAAACACAACTGTGCTTCAAAATGAGATTGCAGCAAATAAATTTAATAAACTAAATAAATGGTGTTTTGGATGTTTTGTCAAGTGAATCTTGAATACCCCAAAAAGAGAATCCTTTATAATTTGGCAAGTAACACAAGTGAAGCTCTTCCATCAGCTCTGCCACCCAAGTCTATGACCCAACATTTCTCCAAGTGAGTGGGACACAATAATCATTACCCAGTGATTTATATTCTAGGATAGAAGGTAGTGTGAACCCAGTCTAGGTAATTAGTTTAGAATTATGCAAATCCAGGCAGTTGAACATGGTTAAATTAATCCTATATAAGTATGACATACCCACTTTTTACTAGCTTCCTGCTTAAATAAGTAAAGTCATCAGTAATAATTCTATCTAGAGCAGGGGTGTTAAACTCGCATCGTCACATCATCTCGTGACATATCACAACTTTTTTCCCCTTTGCTAAAATGGAGGTGGGCGTGGCCAGCGTGTGATGCATCCGGGCTGTGAGTTTGACACTCCTGATCTAGAGGATAATAGAATGTATTTCTTAATAGTAAGTTGCAGTTGATGTTAAAATAATTTCATCCTGATCCTCCCATGACCTCTTTGTCCAGTCTTGCTCTTGCCTAAAACATGTAATGGAAAGCAAATGAACTGTCCCTGAGGCAAATTTTGACCAAAGATCACAAGGGAAATCCTTTCTGGCCTCACTTAGTTCTTTGAATTAATATGGATCTGTCATTGAGTTGGTGGATTGCAATACTAAATATTAATGAAGTGTTTATAGGTTGAAATAGAACCATTAGAATTAGTTTATTCAGCTTTCCTTCTCCTCACTAATATAGGTGAAAAGGCCAAGTTATCATCCTCTTGGGAGGCTAACAACTATGGCCCCTAGCAGCAATTTCTTCAAAGACTAGTCTGTTCAGAGGAGAATTGCTGACCTGAGGTGAATTGTACTCATTTGCCATTAATCCCCAGGAAGTTCTCTATGTCTTGGCCATTAAAGTTTAATTGCTAGGTTAAGCTTAACTATATCAACATAATTGTGTATTACTAGAGCTTTTTAAGTGAGAGGTTAATGGTCTTGCTCCAGTAATTTAAGGCACGTGGGATTTTATTTTGCACATAAGATGTAGATTAGCTGGCTACAGTTTTTGTAGCAGGAACAATATTATAGTAATGAGGTTACACGTGCCCCCTGCTGACATTACACCTCTCTCTGGGATGGTCTTAGGCAAAATCCTCAAACTAGGGGTCAGCTCAAAGGATGAGCAAGTACGGTTGATGGATTTATGTTCCTTTGCAGTCTTTTTTTTTGGGTGACACAATTATATCTTTGGTGGCTTTTCCTCTTCCCAGCATTTTCTAAGCCTTATTTTTGCATTAACAGCACCTGATGATTGGAGTGAGTAGCTACTATTATAAGTAGATAACATCAGAAAGCTTATTCAGCCAATCGCTGTAATAAAACACAACACTTGCCACTTTATATCAAATAGGATACTAATATGGTGCTGGCCTGGGACAGCTTTTACATCAACAGTAGCAAAATTTAATGTATTTTAGCAAATCATCATTTGTGAGAAATATTCTGATATATATACTAAGCCGGACTGATGATTTTACAGGAGAGCATAAGAGAAGAAATGTCCCAAATATTTTATATTCTTTTTCTCCAATAACGTTCAGTCACAGTATATTAATCTGTACAGCATGGATTCAACTCTTCCTTGTTAACAGTGATATTTCAAAACATGATCTATGAGAAACTGCTTGTACTTTATAATTTCAAAAATACTGATTTTATAATGCTACAACTATGTGAGAATCTCTATTTCTAAACTGGGACATCACCCACCTCCCCATTTGTGTATATATGTGCTTTAAAAAAATGAACAGCAATTACAAATTGCAGTTTAGGTGGTAATAGTGCACATTTCAAAAAGAGAAATGTTTAGATATGCATAACAGATTTTTTAAAATACAATTTTATTTTTATGTCTTTAAAAATTGAAAAATACTTTTACATGAATTTCAGAAGGCTTGCAGATTTCCCACTTAAAGCTTAAATCCTGAATTCTGATCGAGGTCTATGGAAACAATTAGTTTTTTTGGTGCCTATCTGCCTTATGCCCTACTATATTGTTGTTGTTATGGTACACTGCATAGTCAGCCGTTTAGATGTTTAGGCTGATTTAGCATTTCATCCACCTATGAGTCCTTCCCAAGGACCTGGGATAGGCAGAAATAGTTGCTTGATGGTGTTAAAGATACAATCCCAGGATGTGAGCTGTGTCAAATAAATGTGCCATTTGTAATTGACTGATGGTGGTTTTATCAATGCTGATGGTGTTCCATTTGTTTTGGAATTGTACCCAAGGCACCTATTATTATTGGTACTGACTTCTCTTTCATTATTATAATTCAGAAATAGCCCCTTGGTCTCTTTCTTCAACTTCTCTACTTTTAGCCATTTAGTTTGTTATCTGCTTTGTCCGCTTTTTTAATGTAGTGGCGATGTAATACTTTTTCTTGCCGTGTCTCTTTTCTATTCTTCATTTGGTCTTTCTTGCAGGTTATCTTGGTCTCTCTAGTGCTCAGTAAGCCTTCATGATATATTAGTTTTAGTGCATCTTCTTCATTGCCCTTCAAATGTTTTTCTGGTTCCTTTTTTCTTTTTTCACTATCTAGTATACTTGCAACATTCCATGCCCACCTATTTTCATTGGTAAATAGATTAAACACACTCAAAACCATAGAAATGGTGGTAGACTTTTGAAGAAACCCTCCCATACTACCACCTCTTACAATACTAGACAACACCGTATCAACAGTAGAGACCTTCAAATTTCTAGATTCTACTATATCACATGACCTCAAATGGACACCTAATATAAAAACGTCAATCAAAAAAGCACAACAAAGGATGTTCTTTCTGCGCCAACTAAGAAAGCTCAAACTGTCCAAGGAGCTGCTGATACAGTTCTACAGAGGAATCATTGAGTCTATCATCTGCACCTCTATAACTGTCTGGTTTGGTTCTGCAACCCAACAGGACAGATACAGACTTCAGAGAGTAATTAGAACTGCAGAATAAAGAATTACTACCAACCTGCCTTCAATCAGGTTGTTGGGGGCCGGTGAGGGCCTGGAGTGCGGGCCGGGGATTGCGATCCCCAGGGTGGTTGGGATCGACAGGAGACAATGAGGCATAGGGCCAGATCATGTGTTGGGAGCGCGCTCTCGCTACCTTCAAGCGGTGGCTCGCTCCGACCCTATGACCTCCTCCCCTGGGGGCAGGGGAACGGGGACCCCTGGGCTCAGGCTGGTGTATTTTAATGCCAGGTCCGTGGCTAATAAGTCTTCCCTCCTCCGTGAGGTGATTGAGGAGGAGGCTGCAGACCTGGCCTGCATCACCGAGACCTGGTTGGGGCTGGAGGGAGGAGTCCCTCTGGTCGATCTATGCCCCCCAGGTTTTCAGATTTTGCACCAGTCATGGGCTCAAGGGAGGGGTGGTGGAGTGGCTGTGGTTATTCGGGAGACCCTGATTCCAAGAGAGGTCACTGTTCCTGAGATAGGTGGAAGTGAAACCCTGCTCCTGAGGTGGGGGCCTGGTGGTCGGGTGGGCTTGCTGCTGACATACCTTTCCCCCAGCTGTGTGGCAGAAACCCTGCCTGGGTTTCTCGATGTCCTCTTGGGGGTGGATCTCCCAGGGCTTATGGTCCTGGGTGACTTCGATCTGCCTTCCCTGGGGTGGCGTCAGGTTTGGCCCAGGAATTCATGGCCTCCATGGGGGCCATGGGCCTGACCCAGTTGATTCAAGGACCGACTCACGAGGGGGGAAACACCCTCGACGTAATTTTTGTCTTGGAACAGTGGCGTAGTGATAGAGGGCAGGCCAGCTGTACGATACTGCCTGTCCCATGGTCTGATCACTATCTCCTGCAGCTGGTCTTCCAACAGGCTGCTCCCCATTGCTGGGATGAGGAACCACTTAGATGGTTCCGCCCCAGACGCCTGATGGACCCTGAGAGGTTCCAGGCGGAACTGGGTCTTTCCCCACTTCCCTTGCCCACAACTCTGCCGAGGACCTGGCGGCCGCTTGGCAACAGGCTGCTAGGGCTGCCCTTGACAGGGTTGTCCCCATGCGTCCCCTCACATGCCATGGATCCTTGGTATACTGAGGAGCTCTGGGAGATGAAGCGCCGTCAGAGGGGTTTAGAGAGTAGGTGGAGGGCCACCCGCTCCCAAGCCGATCGAGCCCAGCTAAGAACCCATATTAGGACTTACCTGTTAGCTATGAGGGTGGCGAGAAGGTCTTATCTCTCCACCCTCGTAGCGTCCACAGATAACCGCCCAGCCGCCCTGTTTAGGGCCACCCGCTCCCTCCTACATCCGGGGGAGGTGGTGGACCCTCTTCGGGGAAGGGCTGAGGAATTTGGTCAATATCTGTCAGATAAGATCACCCGGATTCGGGGCGGGTTGTGTTCCACCTTGCAGTGGTCTGAGGATCGGGGTCCAAGCAGTCTGGCCGATGTGATCTAGGCTGAGTTTGATCCTGTTTCTGAGGATGAAGTGGACAGGATTATGTGGTGTCTGAGTTCCACCACATGTTTGTTGGACCTGTGCCCTTCCTGGTTGGCTTATGCCGCCAGGGAGGTCACCTGCAGTTGGCTCCGGGCAGTGGTCAACGCTTCATTAAGGGAGGGTGTCTTTCCCTCCGCCTTGAAAGAGGCGGTGGTGAGGCCCCTCCTGAAGAAGCCTGCCCTGGACCCGACCGTGTTAGACAACTTCCGTCCAGTCTCCAACCTTCATTTTTTGGTGAAGGTTGTTGAGAGTGTGGTGGCTCAGCAGTTTCCACTCTTCCTGGATGAAGTGGACTACCTAGATCTGTACCAATTGGGCTTCCGGCCTGGTTTCAGCACAGAGACGGCATTGGTTGCACTGATGGATGATCTCTGGAGGGCCTGGGACAGGGGTTTTTCCTCTGTCCTGGTCCTATTAGACTTCTCAGCGGCTTTTGATACCATCGACCATGGTATCCTTTTGCGATGCCTCGAGGGGCTGGGAGTGGGGGGCACTGTTCTTCGGTGGCTCTCCTCCTACCTCTCGGGGTGGTCACAATGTGTTGACAGGGGGGCAGAGGTCGGCCCGAGGGCGCTCACTTGTGGGGTCCCTCAGGGGTCGGTCCTCTCCCCCCCTTTATTTAATATCTACATGAAACCACTGGGTAAGATCATTCGTGGTTTTGGGGTGAGGTATCACCAGTATGCTGATGATACTCAGCTATACATCTCCACCCCAAACCAGATCAATGATGCCCTCTCTGTGATGACTCATTGTCTGGATGCGGATCTGGATGGACGGAAACATGCTTTGGCTCAACCCGGCCAAGACTGAGTGGCTGTACATACCAGCATCTCGGTCCAGTCAGGAATGTCCATCGTTGACCATAGGGGGAGTGGTGTTGCCCCCTGTGGATAGGGCGAGAACCTGGGGTCCTCCTGGACGCTGCTCCAGTTGGAGGAGCAGGTGGGGCCGCCGCCAGGGGCCTTTGCCCAGGTCCGCTGGTTCGCCAGCTCGCCCGTTCTGGACCGAGATGCCCTGCATACAGTCACTCATGCCCTTGTTACCGCGACTGACTACTGCAACACCCTCTATTTAGGATTGCCCTTGCATACCATCCGGAGATTGCAGCTGGTGCAGAATGCGGCTGTGCGGGTGGTGATGGGAGTTACCCGATTCTCCCATATTACCCCCTCCTGCGCGACTGCATTGGTTGCCGGTTGCACTCCGGGTGAGATTCAAGGTTTTGGCTTTAACATTCAAAGTCCTACACGACATGGGTCCACAATATTTAAGGGAGCGTCTCCTGCCAATATCGAGTGCCAACCGCCCTGTACGGGCACACAGGCAGGGGCTCCTCGGGGTCCCGTCGGCAAGTCAATGTCGGCTGGCGGTCCCCGGCGCAGCCTATTCTGTGGCGGTCCCCGACTTATGGAACCAGCTGCCTCTAGACTTCTGTCTGGCCCCTGACCTCCGCACCTTCCGCCGCGATTTGAAGACCTGGCTATTTGACCAAACCGTGCTGTGACTACCTCACGGAGGGTATGGGATAGTTTTAAATTATTTTAATCTGGTCTTATTGGACTTTATAGTTTTTTAATTCTTTTTAATTATTTATTGTATTTGTATGTTTTAGTTGTGAGCACTCGAAGTCTTCGGAGATGGGGTGGCATATAAGTCCAATAAAATAAAAAATAAAAATAAATCGAGGACCTATATACTGCACAAGTCAAAAAGAGGGCTGTGAAAATATTTACAGACCCCTCACATCCCGGACATAAACTGTTTCAACTCCTTCCCTCAAAACGACGCTATAGAGCATTGCACACCACAACAACTAGACACATGAACAGTTTTTTCCCGAATGCCATCACTCTTCCAAACAAATAATTCCCTCAACCCTGTTCAACTATTACAAAGTCTGCACTACTATTACTGTTAATCTTGTCATCATTCCTTATCACCCATCCCCTCCCACTTGTGACTGTTTGACTGTAACTTTGTCACTTGTATACTTACAATTTATATTGTCTGTTTCCTAGTATGATTTGATTGCTTATTGTACCCTATGACTATCATTAAGTGTCATACCTTATGATTCTCGACTCTTGACGAATGTATCTTTTCTTTTATGTATACTGAGAGTATTTACACCAAGACAAATTCCTTGTGTGTCCAATCACACTTGGCCAATAAAGAATTCTATTCTATTCTGTTAAAATTGCTATGTAAATGGAGGGCATGATTCATTGCCATTATTTTTAGTACTATTAAGATGAATGGGAAGCCAGTCTCACACATAACTTATATTTCAAACATGTTCTTTTGGCACAAACTACCCTCTCTCTACATTTTTAGAGAATAAAATAGTGTACGGCTACAGCTTAACACTTTCTTGTGGAGCATATCAGAGTACTGTGATTGGAACACCCACCATACCAACCATTTTGTAACTGTGCCCACAAGATATCAACATTTTAAATCTTCTCATGGTCCCAACAGTTGAGTCTTGTTCAGTGTGCTTCAGTGGGTCATGTCCTTCCTCAGCAGTCGGTTCTAGACAATATTGATAGAGAAGAAGATATTGTGTCTACAGTTGCTTATGCGTGGGTTGTTCAAGGCTTGATATTCTCCTCTTTTCTGCTTGATATCACTGTGTGAGGTCATTCACCAGTTCATAGTTTGATATCACCAGTATGTTGATGATATTCAGCTTTAACATCTCAACTTTTAAGCTGCATAGATAAAACTGTCTTACTGTCTCAAGGCTGCTTGGGTCTGGATCAGAGGGAACAGACTTCAGTTCAAATCTGCCAAGACTGAGTGGCTGTGGCTGTTTAGCACATAAGGTCAGGGATATTATTGTTGTTGGTTTTGGATGCTGATGTACTTCCTCATTCAAGATTGGTGCACAACTTGGAGATCTTCCATACCTGCAGCTACTGTTTAAGGAACAGGTGGCAGCTGTGGCAAGGAGTGTCTTTGCACAGGTTCATCTGACATACCAGTTGTGTCCTTTCCTTAACTGAGAGGCTGTTCATATAGTTACCGATGTCCTGGGCACTTCAGAACTGGATTGTTGCAATATAGTCTATATGGGGGTGCCTTTGAAGACACTCAAAAGCTAAACTACTTCAAAATGCAGCAGCACACTCAATAATTGGCATCTTGTAGCATGCCCATGTGTCACTACTGTTGCGAATGCTGCATTGGTTGCCAGACAGCTTCTGAGTACAGTTTAAGGTGCTGTTTATTATTTATACAACCCCGTATGACACAGGGCCTACATATCTGAAGGATCATTTATCTCTAACTGTTTTTGCTAACCCAATATGTTCTGGCAGAGTAGGCATTCTTCAGGTCCCCTCTATTAAATGTTGTCATTTAGTGTCCAGTGTTTGAAATAATAAAATTGTTTATTTACGTTATGTCTTGTAAAAACCAAAACATGATCTATTTCCCATGAGAAGCTGTTTGTATTTTATAATTAATTCCAAAATTATGGAAAATTGAAAAGTACCTGTTGATTGGATATTATAAGGTATGAACCTAGGATGACCATGGCAGAACTGAAGGAGATGGTGCAAGACAAAGGGGCATGCTGATTCATAGAGTGGCCGAGGGCTGGACATGACTGAATGGCTGACAGTAATGATGACTGAGCCATGGTGGCACAGTGGTTAGATTAAAGTTCTGCAGGCTACTTCTACTGACTGCCAGCTGCCTGCAATTTGGCAGTTCAAATCTCACCAGACTCGAGGTTGACTCAGCTTTCTATCCTTCTGAGGTTGGTAAAATGAGGACCCAGATTGTTGGGGGCAATATGCTGACTCTGTACCTGTTTAAAGAGAGACGAAAAGCATTGTGAAGTGGTATATATGTCTAAGTGCTATTGCTATTTTATAATAGCTACTGGTATGTGAGAGTTGGATAAAGTTTGCTTCATTCTAATTGGTACAAATTTATCTGAACTATCAGCTAATGTAAAAGTAAACATAAGTATTCAAATTAACAGGTGGATGGACATATATGTTTCCAGGTTTATTAATGGTGAACAGATGTATCTATCAAAGAAGTTTATAGCTGGTAATCATGTTGAATGGGAACTTGGATCAAAAAGAGACCATTAAACAAGCCAACTCGATCCTTTGCCCACACCTTGCAAAAAATGTTTAATAGAACCTTTACATAGAATCTTTTATGAAAAACAATGAATAATGGGAATAGTGCAGAGCCAGACATAATACTACAGTACACTATGGAACAAACACTGATGTTATGCTCCTGATTTTTAAGACATTGCTAAAACAAAATAAACAAAAATCTTGTGCAATGCTCAACTTTTCCACCTTGCCATCCTATGCTGAAACCAATCCAGTAGCTTCCCCCTGCCCATAGATATGCCTGTATCTATGTATGTGTGAATATGTACCTGCAGCAACTATATTCCAAATACGAACTAGGACCAAGCCAGAGTACAAAATAGGGTAAAACCACATTTTGATGGACTAATTATGGGGAGGGGATCTATTAATCACAAAGTCTGTAAAATATAAAAGTATGCCATCACCTCTCATATATTGACACAAATGATGTCAATTTATCTAGTAAAATCTGTATGCAAATTATGTTAATCAGACAAAAATGGTTTTTTTTGCATACAAAGTCCACTTCATTGGTTTTACTAAATCACAATTTTATTATAACACAGTTATTAAATTGATCAATTGCTATTGGTTGCACACTTTTAAGCAGAAAGATCTGAAGACTATTCATTCCAAGTTGACCCTACCCATTAATGTAGCTTGGAGAATTGGAGTAGTAAGATACCAGGATGAATTAGGCCTTTTATTGTATGTATAGTTGCTGATGAGAGGAGATAAGAATAAAAGTTTGTCCAAAAACAAAAGTTCAAATTTCCTTATCTCTGATTTGAACATCATATAACATGAGGGGTCCTTGGTGCTCTCTGAACTTGGTTGTTTTCTTTCAGATGTTTCATTACACAAACTAGGCAACATCATCAGTGCGAGTAGGAAGTGGGGTTTGCTCTCATTTTATATTCTATTGGCTTGCCCTGCCAATATTGGAGAGGGTGGTTTTGATGGTTGTTTGATTGGGCTGTTTATTATTAGCTTATTTGGCAGTTCCTTGACTGAGGTATTGTTTGCTTCTTGATTGTTGGTCTAATGTTAATCTTCATGTTAATCTCTGCTCATCTAAGTGTTAATTGCTGGTGAGGAAGTGTTCTGATCTTTTTGTTCCCTTTTGGGCTTGTTGATTGTCTCTTCAAATGGTATATAGATGTTGTTTATGTCTATGTGTCTGTAGATGGCCAATTTGTCAGAGTGCCAGGCTTCTAAGAATGTGCCAATATGTTTTAAGGGTGTCAGGTTTTAAAGAAACCCTTTAGACTTTTTACTTAAGTATCTGTCTGTATTGAATAGTTTCTCTTAAACCAGCAATATCTTAGATCAAACATACAATAATATTTTATTTGTACAAGATTCTTGAAACCACCATTTGAAGAATCAGTGATTGACTGATTATGTGCCATCAAGTTGTTAACTGTTAGCAACCACATAGATTTTCTCCATGATGGTCTGTTCCTAATCTGGTCTTTTAACCTTATAGTCCTCATTGTTGTGAGTCTGTCTACCTTAATGCTGTTTTTCTTGTAAAAAAAAACCCTGTAAAAGTTGAATTGTCACCAATTTTCTAACAGATTATTGTACTTTTTATTACAGTAGTGGTTAACACATTAGGCTAGAAACCAGGAAACTGTGTTCCAATCTTGCTTTAGGCACAAAGCCAGCTGGTTGGCCTTGGGCTACAGTAGTTCATGATTTACAATCATTTGTTTAACAATGTCAAATTTACAAAGACATTGAAACATGTAACTTATGACCAGTCTCCAAAGCATTTAGATCTCCTAATGCAGTCAAAATTTGTTTAGATTTATTCCTTTGGTCTAATGTACCTGTTGGTTAAGCAGGGCTGTGTTACTCTACTAGTTGACCTGTATGGCCAAGAAACTTAATGGCCTGAAATAAACATGAGGTACATGAGATAGGCAACCATAGTCTCTCTGTTTTCATGTTTTTACTTGCCCATAACTTGGTTCAGATTAGGGCTCTCCATTTTATGGGTTTCAGTGCAGCAGCATTTACTCTTAAATTGTTTCTTTGGGCTTGTCTGTGGTATTAGACCTGTTTAATTTATGATGCCTGTACACAAACAATTGGACTGTATGTGAATATAGTTGATGTATAGAGGGATAAATGTAATAGAATGTTATGGTACAACTATGAAAACAACAGTTATAATTATGACGTACAACACTATGTATTTAAAAGAGACTATACTGTATGACTATGAGAATAATGGTTATAACCAAGGTGTATACTATGATGTATATTTAAAAAGGACTTGATATAGCCAGTACATTGTGATGTATACTAGAAATGTGATGTACAATAACAAAAAAATGTACAATAACAATATTTTTTTTTAAAAAAACTTTGCACAAAGCAGCAGGATACCGTAAGTGTCTTGATGAGGCAAATAGCACTGCTCTTCTTCAAATAAAGTCTTATCCAAGCCTAATATTTGTCAAAAGTGGTTGAAAGGAAGAAGGGGAGGAAGTACAAGTAAGAAGAACATGGTAAGCAAGAGGTTGAGTATGTTTTATTATGATTAAATAAACATTTTATGCTTATAGCTTCCTGCTACTTCACAGTCCCCTTGGAACACTTCAACTCCCAGGATGCTGTTCCCCTGGGTGCAAATAATCAGGGAAGAGATGGATATCTCTAATCCATACTAGGCATTCTCATATTTTACCATTATAAAGCCTATAGTAACAAGAAGCCCTTTATCCCTACTCAATCCAAAGAGACAAAAAGAAAAGAAAAAGAAAGAAAATTTCAAATGTCATAGAGATTTGCAGAATATATGTAGCTCAGGGTTGAACTATGTAGAGCTTGGTACTTTCTGAGTTAGGTTGTTTGCTTGCAGACATTTTGCTACCGACAGGGGTGGGATTCAAATTTCTTAACAACCGGGTCTGTGGACGTGGCCTAATTTGTGGGTGTGGCTTGGTGGTCATGTGACTGGGGTGGCGTGGCCATGTGGCTGGCAACCCAAATTTAAGTGGTCCTGGCTTAGTGGCCAATTGCTTAGCAAGTGCTTTTTGCCAGTTTTCAAGGCCTGGGGAGGCCCAGGCAAGGCCTGGGCAGGTGGCCATGTGGCTGGTAACTCAAATTTAAGTGGTCTTCACTTAATGACTAGGTCCTCGCTTAGGGGCCAATTGCTTAGCAAGTGTTCTAATTTATGACTGACCTCCACAGAGCTACTTGGCCTGTTTTTGGTGTTTTGACAGCCACACACACACACACATACACACACACATACACACACACACACACACACTAACCCTAACCCTAACCCTAACCCTTCTAACCCTGCTATTCTTTGATTCTGTAAGGATCTCCTGCTGGAGCAGTGGGTTGGACTAGATGACGTCCGAGATCTCTTGCAGCCCCGCCCTAGATTGCTGTGCTGCTTCAAAGTTTTCTGAAGCCAGGGTGTATGTCCTTCCTTCCCCTCCTTTTTTT
>CM019149.1:261405549-261528511 GCA_009733165.1 Naja naja | reverse complement strand
GCAATTTTGCTTGGAGATGCAGGGATTTTATTTTGTTTTGTTTTTTTCATCTAGGAAATGGTTTCCCTTTGGAAATGGAATTAGGAATTTGTTGTCATGGCAACAAAGATTTCAGTACTTCTGCTTCCTACAATCTTTCTCTCATGCTGCATTTCTAATGCTTATCAGTGTTTGATCCACTGAGTGAGCTTGGTGATACAGCTATGTAGAATAAAGTTCAAAGCAGTGACCTAGAATATATTTCTGTGGATCAGGGCAGCTGTCAGCATATTCCAGTTGTGTATTAACACAATGTCCATTTGTTGAGCAACTATAATCTATTTTTAAGGGGAAGGTTTTATGGTATATATGACTAAAATTGGGGAAATTAAACACTGAGAAAATGTGTAGTTGCAGAAATATTCAAGGATATTCATTTTCTTGAAGAAATATAGGATTAAAGAAGCAGCAGTTAACCCAAAGGTTTGGAAGCACAGCATTGTATAGAGAAATTAGATATGTTTTATATTAATTATTTATGACTAGTGGCACCTGCAGCAAACCCTGATGATACAAACATGACAACATGCATGATTACAATGATGTAATTTTTGTCATTTGTTTGACAAAAGCACGTAAGCTTGTAGCATTTGCTTAATTATACCTTATTGTAATTTGGCCCAAATTATCTTGTGGATTCTCATGTTTATGACCCTTCTCTCTAACAGGGGTGTGAGATCTGTAACTTTCCTGATATTGCCAAACTGTAGCTCTCAGCAATCTCTCCGAGGCCAGCCATGGTGAGATATGCTGGGAACTATAATTTAGCAGCATTTCTTTGTCTCTATCCAGTATCAATTGTGATTCTGAAAGTTTGCAAAACTTTTCATTGGCAACTGACTTGTTACACTTTATCCACAAATTATGAAAAGGAGATTCATGATTTATAGACAAAAAAACAGGCAGACCTGTTTGATTTAGTTTCTGTGCTTGGGGAATGTTTTTTAAGGACTAGCTTCTGCTGTTCAAACTTGGGTCTCCTGAAATATTTATTTTATTTATTTATTTTGTCAATCGCTTACAAGATAATAAGTATAAAGATAAACATAGTTGTGAATACATGAATACATAAAAGAAAAATAAAAGAAACAATAGGACAGGGACGGTAGGCATGTTAGTGCACTTATGCATGCCCCCTACAGACCTCTTAGGAAAGGGGTGAGGTCAATAGTAGACAGTCTAAGATTAAAGTTTTTTGGGTTTGGGGAAGAAACCACAGAGTCAGGTCCAGACATTGACCACTCTGTTGCTGAAGTTGTATTTCCTGCAATCAAGTTTGGTGCAGTTAACTTTGAGTTTGTATCTATTGTGTGCTCTTGTATTGTTATGGTTGAAGCTGAAGTATTCATTGACAGGTAGGACATTGCAATGTATGATTTTATATACTATATTTAGATCAGACCGAAGGCGGCATAGTTCTAGATTTTCTAGGTCTAGAATTTTGAGTCTGGTGGCATAAGGTATGAGTAGAGGAGTGAATAACTCTTCTTGTGAAACATTTCTGGACTTTCTCAACTGTGTTAATATCAGATACGTGATGTGGGTTCCAGACTGATGAGCTGTATTCGAGTATTGGTCTAGCAAATGTTTTATATGCCCTAGTTAGTAGTGCGATATTACCAGAGAAAAAGCTACATAGCATTATTGTGATGTAATAAATTTTGCAGCTGCATATACTAAAATGATTCTGAACCAGGCGTTTGGATCAAATTGCCAGATCTGGGACAGGAAGCTCAAGTTTGTTTTAAATTACATTTATATGCTGCCCTTCTCCAAAGACTCAGGGTGGCTTACAATTTTTGGGATACAACCCAATGCACTCAGCAATAGCCTTCATTCCATTGTATATGCCTGCTTATTACTAAGCGGAATTTTAACAAAGTCAGCTTATTGCCCCCAGCAATCTTGGGTCCTCAATTTACCTACCCTGAGAGGATGGAAGGCTGAGTCAACCTTGAGCCTGGTGGGATTCGAAGTTCTTTGTTGGTTTTAGTCACAACCATCCTTAAAGTACCAAAACTCAATCCCACAGTTCCCAAACTATGGTTTCCAGATGTGTGAGTCACTTTGCAGTAAACTTCACTGTTTAGTTCAGATTATAGATTGTTTCTCCTTTGCTTGAATGTGGCTCTTAGATGATTCCTTCTTATTGTCAGGCTCACAATGATTCAAGTTTCTTCCCGGTTGTCCAACATTGTTGTCTTATGCATTGATCGTTTGTATTGGAAAACATCAATACCAAATTATAGGTTACTTATCCTGTGATAAATAGCAACTTGGTTTCCAGAATAAAAGTAAGAGAAAGGTGATAAGGCTTTGTGTTCTAATCAGTCTGTAACATGATAAAAGAATAGGGAAATTATACTCCTTTTCCTTTATGGGAATAATTGTGGCTATCAATGGAAAGAAATCACTATCCATTGGGATAAATTTGGTACAGGTAGTCCTTGATTTAGAACCACAATTTTGAGCCTCAAATTTTGTTGTTAAATGAGTTCTGCCCCTTTTTATGACCATTCTTTCCATGATTGTTAAGTGAATCACTGCAGTTTTTAAATTAGTAACATGATTGTTAAGTGAATCTGGCTTCCCCATTGACTTTGCTTGTCAGAAGGTTGCAAAAGATGATCACATGACTCTGGGACATGGCAACTATCGTAAATACAGTATATGCCAGTTGCCCAGTATCCAAATTTTGATCCTGTGACCATGGGGTGCTACAACAGTTGTCGGTGTGAAAAATGGTCATAAGCCACATTTTTCAGTGCCTCTATAAGTTCAAACAGTCACTAAATGAATGATAAGTCAAAGACTACCTGTACCAGATTGATCTCAATGGATCTCAATGGATATTGTTTTCTTTCCACTGATATCCATAGGTACCTAAAAGATAAGATAAGGCAAGGTATATAAGTATAGGATAGGGTAGGGTAAAATAGGATAGGATAAGATAAGATAACCTTTATTGTCAATTTTTTTCTGGGCACTCTGGCACACATTAAAAATGAAATTTTGTTGCCTGCTCTAAAAATGTGTATACATACATAACACACAGATAGATATGCTATATGCATACATATGTGTATACCTGCACCCTAACATATAAATACATATAAATATTAATCACTGTCCATCTTGAATACAGTATATAGTGGAAAGAGGAAGCTTGAGATCAAATATAGCTTCTGTGATAAAAAAAATCCCAAAGTGCTAGTTTATGATGTATGCTGTCAGAAATGGAGCCCTTAGCACAGATGTAAACAGAACAACTGCAGAGTTTTTTCATCATCTGGACACCCTTTCCTAGCATCGTCCCTCTCTGTGCATTTCTGTTGACTATGGACTAAAGCAAATCACTTTCTGAATTGTGATTAGAAAATAGCAGGTATGGCAAACTGTCCTGAACTTATGAATGTATGGAAGCCTTACTGTCACTGCCAGTCATCAAACAATTAAACTGCCAGCCAGGTGGGTGTTTGGGCAAGGAAATGCCTTTTTTCTCTTGCATCCCACCCTTTATGCATGCCGTGATTTCTTTACATGAAAAGCTGTTAAACACTAATTATACATGTACTATATAAGGTAAATGAATAAGTGACAGTAATTAAGGCTGCAAATGTTTATTTGGGTGCTGAACATTTTCCAACTGAAGGGATTTTAAACTCCCTTCATGTCTTTTTTGATTGCCTTGTGCCACCTGTATTTCTCTTAATTGCAAGATCTATGCCGTGTGTTTACTAAAATGTAAGCTTCAATCTTAATCTATTTTTAGAATTTAGCCTAGTAAAAGTTATGTATTTCATCCTAGATTATATGATTTCAAAACACCTTGAAGTTTCATACTAAAGTACAGGTTTTAGTGAGGTTGCATCAATACGGTAGCCCTGGCTGAATTTTCAGTAGTCTTGAATTGTCTAGTAGAATTATATTCTCTTACTTTGCACACCCTTAAATTTCTACTCCAATTTATATTTCCACAAAACATGTAACTGTCTGTCCATATTTATACAGGAACCAGTTTGGTCCAGTGATTAAGGAACCAGATGAGAAAGTGGGATATCTTGAGTTCAAGTTCCACCTTAGCCATGAAAGCCATCCGAGTCACTTTAGGCCAATTATACTCTCTCAGTCCAATCCACCTCACAGGATTGTTATTGTGAAGAAGGAAAATATGTTGGACATGTTCGCTACCTTGAATTATTTGTAAAAATAGTGAAGATAGGATACAAATAAATAAAATAAATATTGCCACATAAGAAGGGATGCATCAGAAATCAACTTATCTACTGAAGAACCTCTCAATAATAAATTTTATAATAAGAATGCCTACTATTAAAGTTTCCTTTTAATTCAAATCAGTAAATTGCATTATTATGCTTAATTCTGAATTATTATTCATTGTCAGTCAATTTATTAGCTAAGATTTTCTTGAATTGCTTGACAGACCTACCTCTGCTTGCTTTTAAAATGAAGTTGACTGGTCCATTCCTTTGTTTATCACCTAAAGCTGTGCACATAGTTAATCTTTAGTCCTAAATTTGGAGTACCTTTGCTTCATTAATTCTGCAGTGAGTATTTCTTGTTCTTCTAATGGAGCATGAAAAACAAAAATGTCTTTGTGATTGAGGACAGATCATCTCCGTCTTATTAGGGGATGAAGTGGATTTTACTTACTGATTGTCCTTCAGTTATAATTGTTTTCAGAGCAAGCTGCCATTTGGTATTTTTCTTCCTGAAGTAAAATGATTTTTTATAAGAAGATTGTTAGGAATAAATGAGTTCTAAGATCTTATCATGGTTTCACTTTTTGATGTCTGTATTTCCATTTGGGCATGGGGAGGAAATATAATTGTTCACTATTTTTCTGGCTTTCTTTCATTATATCAGTTCAAATCCTAATATCCAATTAAAAAAAGATTCGGTTTGCATGCACATTCTATACGGTAGTTCTGCACAAGTAAATAAAAAGAAAGCAGAAGAAAAAGTCTTATGTTCTACTAGAAATATAGACCTTTTTTTCTCTTTTAAGAATTAGCAAGCCTAGCACAATGCATAAAAACCGTGTAAGATGGCCTGCTAAACCCTTCCTTTTGCAGTTTGTTCTTCATGAAAGATGGTAAAAGTTGCCATGACTCGGCCTTCAAATTAAAAAAATCTCATTGTGATCAGCTGCAGGAATGCTGCATGTGCACTCTTGGGAGGGACCTAGTTTCCCCAGGATATTATGATAGGTGGGAATCATCAGACTGACAAAAGAAACATTGTGATGTTGTGTTATAAACTCTGCACTTTGAACAGGCATGTAATAATCATGACACATGTTGAAAAGGGGCAAGGCATGCATTATGATGTCATGACACTGCTTTCTTACATCAGTAGAGCCACATTTCTGAATTCTCCAGTTGTACTTGGGATTGCTATACTAAAAATTCTTATAAATAAAGTTATTTATTATAATAGTTATTTATAATAAATACTTATCTAACAATTAACTATAATAAGTAGTTATTGTTATAACTGTTTTTTAGAAATATTATCTTATTTTCTGGGGGGTGGGGAGTGTCCAGGCCTTAACGGAGAAACCAAGTATCCTTTGAGAAGCAAATACATTTAAAAAAACTGTGAAATTCTACACTTTTCTTTTTGCACTGGGGAAAGCATTCTCTGTTTTGAAAAACCCTTTAAAGTAACTGGATTTGGCTACAAGTTAGCTCTAAATTCACAATAGCTCACTTGATTTCCGCATCAAAGCCAATATGTAATTTTCATTCAGTTTTGGGTATTTAACCAAAATTAAAGGAACCAATATTTCTCAAATATCAAAGTCTTTATTAAAAAAAACAAACACACACACACACCATGTTTTTCCTTGTGAGAAATCTGGAAGGCATCTATCGATGATTTCTTACTGATTTTCAAATTGCTTGGGGATGTCTCTCTAGAAATTTTTTCCAAGTATACAAATACAATCCTCCTGAATTATCATCAATATCAAATAAATAAATACATATAATACCTTCTATCATATACACATTTTTTTGCAGTTCAGTTTTCAAAACTTTGAGTGGGTTGCAACGCTTTATGGCACCAGGAAATTTAAATTATGCTCTCTGTTGTTGTTGTTGTTGTTGTTAGCAAAACAATAACATAAAGCAGAAGGTGGTCCTCTTATATACAGTCACATTTTCTGTTCATCAAGACTGGTTAAAGTGCCCACAAGGATAAAGATAATGTAATGCAACAAGCTATAAAGGATCATGCTTGACTCCCAACAGCTGCTCCAGTCACAAGCCCAATCCAATGCGTTCATCAGTTAGTTTCACCTTTTTATAAAATTGTAACGTTTGTGTCCCAAAAAGAAAAAGAATGAATGCCATCAGTACCAATAATTTTAACTTAGATAAAAGTAGCTTGTAAGTTTATCTCCAATATATAGAAGAAAGGGGTGGACAGCTAAAGATTAATTACTTATGTGGGGTGTATGGGGTGTTCAGAAGAACTACCACAGCACAAGAGAAGCAAGCACTCTGCAAAGCCCAGAGCTGCAAGTGCTGCAACAATGGTGCCCACACGTCTGCCCAACATGTGGCAGAACATTCCGTGCCCATATAGGCCTTACCAGCCCACAACCTGTTAGATGTCAAAGTCCTCTTCGAACACAATGGACGAACATCATCAATGACATTTTATTGCTTAGAAGGCAGAGAGCCCTTGTGGGAATATCTGGCTAAGTGACCATATCTTGAAAATTATCTCTGTCTGGTGTAGTCAAGGTATAATTTCTTGCTGCATCTTGGTTGGCAAAATGTCTTGGACATTACTTTCACTGTAGCTAATTTCAATGCCATTCATTTACATACATTTGTACCTCTCATACATTTTGCAAGAGTTTGCAAAGCTTCTAATGGATATTTTTGTTGACAAAGCTTCAACTGATCGTATTATCAAGCATGTCTGTCTGTCTGTCTGTCTGTCTGTCTATCTCATCTATCTATCTATCTATCTATCTATCTATCTATCTATCTATCTATATCTAATCTATCTTCCAAAAACTATTTTAAAATGTAGGACAGTATTTCATAAATTTCTGTAAGATTCTTCAGTTTTGATAATACCTTTGAAACAGTGGTGGAATTTGAATAACTTAACTGTTTCGTGGCTGGGTAGGTGTGACTGGGTGGGTGACATCACTAATCACACCCATCCTTTCCTCCTGGCCACTTGCCTCGAAGGCAGAGATAGGATTCATCCTGTTGGGGCTAATCCCACCACTGGCTGGCCCTGCCCCCACCCATTTTTGGCCTGTTTTTCAGGCTGTTTTCAGATCATTTTGGGGCCATTTTCAGGCCATTTTCACCCCCAAAAATGGCCTGAAAATGGCTTAAAAACAGCCAAAAACCAGGCCTTTTTGGGCCATTTTCAGAACATTTTGGGGGGCTTTTTGCCCTGAAAAATGGCCCAAAACAGGCTAAAAAACAAGTGAGGGCAAGGCCAGCCAATGATGGGATTTTTCAGTTTGCCAAATTGTGCAGAATTTTAACTACCAGTTCTCCTGAACTTCTGTGAACTGGCAGCAGCCCACCTCTGCTTTGAAAAATATGTAATTGTTTATTACAGCCACAGCTGCAACATTTATTAACATCTTCATTTGGAGCAGTGGTATTTTCAGCTTCAGTAACACTATGTTGTTAGAAGTGATCACTAAATCCTCTAAGATGTGATTCCTTTTAAAAATTCCTGTTATTATTTTTATATGCAAATATTAATTTTTAATAGAAATAAAATAAAGGACTCGAGCTCCATGTTTTGTCTGAACTATGTAAAACTCTTACCACCAATATTGTAAATAGGGGTGGTTCAGCCCAGTTCTATAGAACTGGTAGCTCTGAAGAGCACCTGACACAGAACTGGTTCTCTCTGAAGATCATCTTTTCTTCAGTTGGTGCCACCTGCCTGCCCTAGGCTGTCCTTTATTCTTAACTTAGTTGCTTTGTGCAGCACAGCTGAATGCTGCGCGTCAGCACAAAATGGTGATTGCTTGCAGGAGAAGTTGTTTTGCAAGTACTGCGCATGCTCACTGAACCAGTTGTTATGCTGGTAGGATTCCACCCCCTGATTGTAAACATCTCAGAGAGTCAACAAAAATAGTATTTGGGACATTTTGAACCCCATTGCATTTGTAAAGAAGAAATGAGCAAATCATTTTGTTGGAGAGTCCTAGTTACAGTATTTTAGAAAAAAGTAATGATGTATACTAATTTGAAACAAGATTTAATATTATTAGATGAACTTATTCTTTGAAATTACATATGTATTACATGGAAATTGACCCTGGTTCTCTGTGCCATTCTTAAAGCTAAGATATGAATCCTTCAATACTGGAAAGATCAATTAATTATCCTAATCACTCAGTGGATTGAAGATTTGATCTTATGACTTATGAACAAGTTGTTTATACACTTAGATTAATGTATATAATCTTACATATGTAATCATATTTTGAATATGTGATATAGTATTATGTATAGTTGTAAATGAGTTTTTAATCCTATATTAGCTGCCCAGTTCTGTTGAAAGATGTGCTACCAAATAACTTGTTTGTGTGTATGAAGTATTCTTGCTGTTATGTTGCTTCTTATTTTTGATCTTTTTTCTTAAAAGGCATAAAAATACAATACCTCAGAAATAGGCAGATGTAGATTTGTTCCCCTGCCTACTTTTAAGCAGTAAAGGTGCTATGAGTATCAGAGCATATTCCACTTTTATTATTTATTGTTATAAATAACTCATGAAATGGTAAACACACCTAGATACTCTTTCCTCTTCCTATTTTTTCCACAACAATAATCCTGTGAGGTCAGTGTGTTGAGAGAAAGAGTGACTAACCCAAATTCATCCAGCCAGTTTTCATGCCTAAGGTAGGACTAGAACTCACACTGTCAAAAGAAGGAAAACCATTACACAACAAAAAATAAAATTGGGTGATGCCCAAATTGCTTCAGTCTTTTGTAGGGATTCAGAAATTTCAGAGACTCAGTGTAATGACCCAGGGCATGGCACAAAGGCAACACAGTCAAATAAGCAAGGAGAGTCCCTTTAATACCTCCAACTTTGCCCCCAATGTCTAGGTTACTTTTGTCTGGAGAAAAACTCTCCCAAGAACTGTCTTTAAGTGGAGGAAATTCAGTCTGAATACCAAGTACATAAAAACTGTAAATAAAAATCCATACAAACCACACTGCAGCAATTAACTTGACAGGGCAGGATAAGTGTTAAGTTTGCATGAAGAGACAGACGTGGAGTGCTTCAAGCTCTTTGTTTATTAGTGACTACAGCTCAGAATGAACCTGTTTTGGCTGGGCTGCGGCTGCTACTTATAGCCAGCAGCCGCAGTTGCCAGCCAATCAGAGTGCAGGGTTTTCCCGCACTTTTTAAACCAATCATTTCTAACATTTTACAAGAACAGTTCAAACTAAACCAATGACATTCAAACCTACATACATAACACCCCTCCCCACTAGGTTCAGTCCATACCCAAACCCCATCTATCTAATGTACTCTTTTAAATAGGTGGGACTCTTACGTGTACGTTGAGACCTGCATGGTTCAGATGTTTTAAAGTTCGCACCCAGTGAGAGAGGATATGTGTCTGCTGACATTTCCTTACTTGGACTTTTAGTAGTAGTAGAACCTGTCTGGTTACTACAACCTGGCATCTCCTCCCAATCCATCTCCAACCCAATGTCAGCACCCAAGTCAGGTAGTAATGTACAATCTTCCACTTGTGAAAATGGATCTTGGTCTTGTGACAGGTTTTGGGGTGGTTCCTGTCATGTTGGCTTGTTACACATGGGGTTGATTCTTTCTTGCTGATTACCCTCATAATCCTTCCCTTCCCCCCTAGAAGAGAGACTAGGTGTGGGAACTAGAAAGGAGCAATTGCGATGTTCCTGAGGTAATCTGGATCTTAGTTGATCAATATGCCTGCTCCAGAGGACACCATCCTCTGTTTGTACCCTGTAAGACCTGGGGCCTGTGACCTGGGTTATCTCAGCAGGGATCCATGATGGTTCACCCATAAGGTTCTTAGCATAAACAGAATCACCCACAGAGAATGTGCGAACTTTGCTAGTGGAATCTAGTGGTGCGTTGGGTGCGTAAGTGGGAAGAAAGCGATCAAAGGGAGACCTGTTTCCTATCCATCAACAACTCTGCTGGGGATAAGTTAGTTGATGGGTTAGGAGTGATAAGCTGGACACTGAGTAGTTTTTCAACTTTCTCAGTGATGTCCCCTGGACCCAATTGCTGAAGTTTTTCCTTGGTAAATCGTACCATGCGTTCAGCCCGCCGTTAGAAGGATGCCCAGGGGCTGTCAGGGCATGTCTGATACCCTGTTGTGCTAGATATGATTCAAAAAGGTTGGATGTAAATTGAGGACCATTGTCAGAAACGAGGACATCAGGTAACCCATTAGTTACAAAAAGCTTTTTAAGCTGTTTGATGACAGCTTCAGCTGTGGTGGATGCCATAGGGTAACCTCTAGCCATTTGGAATATGCATCTACTATAATGAGGAAAGTGTGCCCTCTGGTAGGGCCAGCAAAATCAATGTGAATCCTGGACCATGGGCCCTAGGACATTCCCATTCCTGTTTGGGGGCGAGAGGTGGGGCAGGCCTGACTACCTGACAGTTGGGACAAGATGCAACCCAGTTTTCAACCATTTTGTCAATACCTGGCCACCATACATAACTCCTGGCCAATCCCTTCATTCTGACAATACCTGGATGACCCTCATGTAACATTTCCAAAACCTCTTTTGCAGTTTTGCAGGAATAACCACCCTGTTACCCCACAAAATACATCCTCTTAATACAGATAATTCAGTTTGCCTGGATTTAAAAGGTTGTGCAAGGTGAGGTAGATCTTGAAGAGGCCAACCTTTCTTAATCCAGCCTATAACAGGAGCCAATAAAGTGTCTTTGGCAGTCTCTCTGGCAATTTCAGCAGCGTGTACTGGAAGCTTGGCAACAGTTTCTAGGAAAAAGTTGTAAGTCTCAGGAGCAAAGTCCTCAGTGTGAGAAGGAAGTGGGCAGCGACTCAAAGCATCTGCATGCCCAATGTCTTTGCCAGGCCTGTGGATGAGTTTGTATGAATAAGCTGCAAGAAATTCAGTCCACCTCAGCATTCTTGGTGACAGGATAGTGGGCGTAGGTTTGTCTCCTGCCACAATGCCTAACAGAGGTTTGTGATCTGTGACAATGGTAAATGTTCTCCCATATAAATACTCATGGAATTTCTTGACAGCTGCAACAATTGCCAAGGCTTCCTTGTCCAGTTGGCTGTAGTTTCTCTCTGCTTTGGTCAAGGTGCGAGAGTAAAATGCAATAGGAGCTTTCCTCCTGCTGGGAAGCCTGTGGCTCAAACCCCGCCCCCCACTCCAAAAGGGGATGCATCACAGGTCAGTACAAGAGGCAAATTCTCAGAGACCTGTATCAGTACAGCATCAGACGTGATTAGTCTTTTAATATTGTTAAATGCAGATTGTTCTTTTCTGCCCCAGACCCACGCAGACTTTTTGTCTAATAATCTGTACAGTGGTTCTGCAATGGTTGCCTTCTGAGGTAGGAACATGTGATAAAAGTTAATGAGTCCAAGGAAGGCTTGCAAATCTGTTTTACATTTTGGTCTAGGGACTTCTTTGATTGCCTGAACCTTGGCATCTGTGGGGTGGATACCATGCTTGTCAATCATATAGCCCAAGAACTCAACCTTGTCAGTTCTAAGAGTGCATTTTTCTTCCTTGACTTTTAACCCCACTTTTTTGAATCTGGTAAGGACTTCTGAGTCTCTCTTGTAACTGAGTGTCATTTTCAGCAGAGATTAACACATCATCAAAGTAAGGTACTACCCCTGGCAGTCCTTGGAGCATCCTTTCCATAAGGCTTTGGAAGATGCCTGGTTCCACACTTACTCCAAACTGTAACCTTTTACATTTGAAGGCACCTCTATGAGTCACAATGGTTTGGGCCTCTGCAGTGGCATCATCAACTGTTAATTGTTGATATGCCTGGGCCAGATCCAATTTGGCAAAGACTGTACCCCTGCCAAGTGAATGTAGTAAATGATGCACCACTGGAACTGGATATGTGCTCTGTTGAAGCGCATGGTTCAATGTCCCCTTATAGTCTCCACAGATTCTCACTGACCCATCAGTCTTGACTGGTGTGACTATGGGTGTCTCCCACCTGGAGTGGTCAGTGGGCTCTAAAACTCCTTGAGCTATTAGTTTATGTAATTGTGCATCAATTTTTTCCTTTAAGGCAAATGGGACCCTTCTGGGCTTTAAGCGAATTGGTGGCACCTCGGGATCTAGATTGAAAGTGATAGGGGTCCCCATATACTTGCCCAATCTGTCACTGAAGACCTCTGGAAACTCAGAGTTCAAGGCCTCCTCCCATTCAGTGTTGCTCACGTGATTGATGCCAGTTACCTCGATGCCTAGTGGATTGAACCACTCAAGTCCCAGCAAGCTTGGGCAATCCTTGTCCATGATGGTCAGGGGCAAACTTTTGGTGTGGTCTTTGAACTTCACGTTGAATTCTCTTGTTCCAACTACTGGAATCTTGTTCCCTTGGTAGTCTTTAAGAGTCAGTGCTTGCTTCTTGAAATGCTTCTACTGAATGTTTGGGAGTAGTCTGTGAATAGTGTCCCATGACACCATAGATAAATATGAGCCTGAGTCCACTTCCATTTGGCAAGGCCTTCCTTCAATTAGTAGCTTGACATGTACTTTTCTGTTATTGATAGAAGAAGAATGACCAATAGTTACTATCTGATGAGTTTCATTCTTCCCTTTTGCTTCTGTGCTGCGCCCTGTTTTCTCACTGAGGTTGTTGGGCTTGAATTCTTTGTCAGGAAACTTCCTTCTGTTGGGTGGAGTTCTGGATGATTTGCAGACTCTTGCTAGGTGTCCTCTTTTTTCACAACGGAGGCAGATGGTATCTAGGAACTGGCATTCAGTGCGGGGGTGGCTTCCCCTACAACCTCTGCAGTAGAAGTCTTGCCTCTTTCTTCCCAGGTCTTTCTTTTTCAGCTCCATTCTGAGTCTATAAATTCCTTCCTCCCCCTCACTACAGTCTGACTCAGAATCTATTTGCTCACAATGAGTTGTTGTGGACTTTTCCACATCAGGATGGCTTGTGGCCTTGTTAATTTTCTTCATGGCTGCTGCTGAGGACTTGGTAGCTTCTGCTGAAGAGGCCTCTTCTATTGCTTCCTTCAGCGTGATCTTAGGTCTTAGTAATAACTTGCTCTGAAGCACCTTGTCTTCAAGGCCCAGAACAAATCGATCGCGCATTGCCTCTTCTAAATTGTTAAATTCACATGCACCCCCAATGTCTCTTAAACTTGCCATGAAGTTGTTTACGTTTTCGCTTTCCCCTTGATCCCGATGGTAAAACTCGTGGCTCTTTATGAGGCACGATACTTGTGGGGCGTAATGGGCTCTTACAACTTTTCTAAGTCAGGCCATTCCATTACCTTCATGTCTGCAGCTCTCGCCAATGCCATCGCCATCTTGAAAACTGCCGGACCGCAGTGCGTGAGAAAGACTGCCCTCTTCCGCTTCTCGGAAATGTCGGCAAGATCGTTTCCTTCCAGATACATTTGGAAACGATCTGCATACGTCTCCCAGTCTTCTGCCGTCGGATCGAACGGTGCTGGGGGGGTGTTCAGCGCAGCCATCTCTCTCTTATTCTGTTCCGTGTTGCCTTCTTCTTCAGGGAGATCCCATCCTCATCGCCAGTGTTAAGTTTGCATGAAGAGACAGACGGGGAGTGCTTCCTACTCTTGGTTTATCAGTGACTACAGCTCAGAACGAACCCACTTTGGCTGGGCTGCAGCTGCTACTTATAGCCAGCAGCCGCAGTTGCCAGCCAATCAGAGTGCAGGGTTTTCCCGCACTTTTTAAACCAATCATTTCTAACATTTTACAAGAACAGTTCAAACTAAACCAATGACATTCAAACCTACATACATAACAGTAAGGAATTGTAGACTTGAAAGGCCAACAAAACACACCCAGTTGGAAAGATGCCAGGAACCCAGATAAGCCTCAACAATAACACGATTTGCTTCCAACAAGTTGCTGTGCGCAGCTTTCCTTTTTAAACATTATGTTCCCAGCTGAAGCTAATGAAGGGAATCAGGGCCCTTTCCTCCCCCATTAGCCATGCAACTCACATTGCTCCCTTCTCCATTCCTCCCTGCATGCCCTAGGATGAAGAGGGGGTGTGCCTGGGTCTTTCTCCTAATTCCCTCTCCCTTGCTCTATCTCTTCCCTGCTCTGCCCACCGAACTGTGCCCTTCCCCAGTTTCTTCCACAGCCAGTGGAGCCACACTCCCACTCCCTGTCAGCTGCTTGGCCTCCCCCTCTGAATCAGATTCCAACAGGGGCATGACACTCAGTCCTTCTGGGATGATACAGTGTTGCAGCTTCTATTCAGTATATTAACAAGGTCGAATGGTATGATGGAAGCTGGCCATTGAGATTTATCATCTCATCAACCTATCCAATCTCTTCTTGGCTAGTAAGACTAATGTTAATTGGGTTTCATTCAGTGTTTTAGCATTCCACTTTTTAAATGTGGCCCACTACAAGCTGAATCATTGGTCACAGAAGATTACATGACTGTTGATCCTGTCAACAAAATGTGGAGCTTAGTTTAGCTCTCAGCCTTTGAGTGTGAACTGAGTTTGTCAAAAACCCAGAGACTTTTATACATACACCTATAAATTTGTTGATTAGTTTTCATGAAAAAAATAATAATTTGTATGCAGTTGCAGATAATGTCCTGTCACAGAAAGAAATGAGACAGTTGTGTGGTTTCTTCTTATATTCATCTTCTTCCGTTATGACTACTGTCCGGCAATATGTCACACCAGATGTCTGCTGAGTTCAGTTTCATTTGTGTGTACATTGTTAGGCACAAGATTGCAGTGGCCAGTAATGTTTGCTTTAGCTTTAAATGGACTTTATTCATGATGATCACTAGAGATCGTTAAATGCCTCATCATAGCACTCAACCCTATCAGTCCAGGCACTTGCTGTTGTTGCTACTGCCTAGAAACAAATTACTCTTTATTTTATGTTATCCTCATGGAGTGGCCAATAAAGATAAAAATATTTTTAAAGGGGTGCCATAAATTAGCTTTGCTGTCCTTGAATTAAACAAAGGAAGTACAAGAAAGCTCTCGGCGCTCCATACATACTCCAAATAGCAAGTGGGAGTGGAGTATCTAGTATAAACTGCCAAAAACGTACAAAGCTTTTCTTGTTGATGAAATGAACATCTGTTGAAATGTCAGAATGTTAGAGGGTTTTATTAGACCAGCTTTAGCCTAACGTGTGTCCTTAGATTGCAACCTATCAAGAGCATATATACAGTATTGTTCATCTCTAACCCAGTAATGACTTCTGATTGTTTGCAAAAGACAGCTTATTCTCAGAGAGCCTGTGAACACCCAAAGAAAAGCTCCAGGCACAAGCTCCATTGGGATGAATGGATAGGACAGTACAGATTTTGATTGTTCTAGGAAGGAGGGGAAAATGTATTTAGGTATTCAAATCTAAATTTTGCAGTTATTTTTTGACATTTATTAAGCACATCTAATGCAAAGGCTGATAAGTGTGACAAAAGGATACTAAATCTCAGTTGTAAAAATCCAGATAATGATTAGAGACTGGCAAAGAGAATGTTTTGTAATTTTTTATTTCCATCTAATGGGTATGGAATTCCAGAACTGAAACCCTCAAATCACTCATGTGACCATATATGTATATGTATATGTATATCTCTATCTCATAGGTAAAGAGATTATGTTTCAAATAGTCTCCCGTATCATGCTGTAATTAAGTTCTCTCCATTTCATACTTTTAGTTCTCGTTTAAAAAGTTATTTCTTTCATTTACAGAAGTGAGGCACATCCATGGACTGCTGTTTAATGGGGTTCTAATAAATTCTAAATGAAGCATCAGCCAAAGGGACCAGTTGACCTAATATTAATTTCTTAGTCTAGGCTATACAAATCTTGTACCTCAACCTAGAGCTCAATTGCTCTTCTAATAAACAAACCACTATCTAAAAGACCGTCATGTATATGTGGGAAGACCTACTATTTAAACTGATGCCAGTGCAAGGACCAATGTGTTGAAAAAAAAAAGGAAATTTAGGCTGAATATAAGGAGACATTTCCTGATTATTAAGAGCTGGTAAACACACCCAAAAAATTGTGCATCTCAAGTTAGACCCTATTTTTGCCTATATTGGTCTCCTTTACTCTCTCTTAAATCTTTGGAAAGGTGGGGGAATCTAGCTTTGGTATTTTCAATAAGGATGACCTTAGAAGCAAGGATGGGAACAAAAAATAAAATGAATTCATCTTTGCCCAGGTTCTTCACAAGATCAGAGGAAAACCTTATCTTCAAGAACAGCACAGAAAACTGAGAGAATTGGATGCTGTTACACTTAACAGAGAAAGACTTTAGGCTGGGATTATTTCAGTGTTGAGAGAATCTGGGTGAAGTGGTGCAGGTAGAAAGCAATTACACTGAGATTATTTTATCCAGTGTGAGAGTTTGATTGTCATGATTTCTTTCTCATTCTTTACCCTGCTAAAAGCTGTCAGTTGTTGTTGGGTGATTGCAGGGATCTTTTGTGATTTAGTGTAAGCTGGGACATTTTGAAGAAAAATACTAGCTCCTGTCATCTTAGTGTCAGGGGAAAACCCAACCAGCCAACCAGTTTTCTTGGTGCCACATGTCTTTGGGGATTAATAGATATGTACCCAAGTTATTCCTAAACCAACACAGTATCATTAACAACATAGTTTTCTGTATCTGAGGACAATGCCTAGAGGTATGTGTATGCCTGTGTATGGTTCAGGGCTATGTATCCTTCAAAAATGTTTTAAAAGAATTGCTTTGAGTCCTTCAAAAGCATCAGCACAGCAGCCCTCGGCTATTTATTAAAACATTATTCACACAAGGTTGACAAATAGTCACATTAAAGACATGCTGTTTTAATGACAACATTCTTTAAAGCAGGGTCCTCTTTTTCAAGGTCAAAGAATGTGAAAAAAAGTCATTTGGGGTTTAACATATAGCAAAACTATGCTGTGCTCTTGAAAAGTCTGAAGCCCTTTTTCTGAATTATTTCTAGAAAATACGTTAGTGAGTGTCTGACTCTGAGGGTATCTAAATAAAAGTGTAAATACTAGATTCTCCTCCTCCATAACTATAATGCTTGGGGAGACAAAGGGATCTTTGTCAGTTTTAGTGTGATGTGCATAATCCCCCAAAACTTTTACACAACTCTCATCCCTTTTCTCTGTTGTTTTAAGTAAGAAGCAGATTTAAACATTATTGGGTAAATTTATTTATTATTTTTAACTGTGTGTGTTTTAGAAAAACATGACTCAGTTCAGTTTGCGCTCTGATCCACTCAATTCTTCTTTGCCCCCATAATTATAACTCCTTTTGTAAGTTTTGTCCCCTCTCAAAAAGTGTCCTCCTACATGTCCTCCTTTTTGATATTTGAAGACTAATCTGTAAATCTCCGTATTTGATCGATGCTGATCTGATCCGTTGTGTGTATTTGTATTTGACATGACGATTCATCAAGGCTTGGTACAGTGCGGTGAGACACAATTATGAGACGCATGCGCTCCACACAGGAGAATTGTTTTGAGAGAGTGTGCAGTGCGCAAGAGTGCACCACGTGCAAGTGGCTTTGTTTTTTTTCTTCAATTTATTTGTGACCTCCTTTTCATTGTAAAAAAGTTGGTCACCTTATTATAACCTCCCAAACTGCTCTTAAGTGCCAAAAAGCTGTCCCCACCCTTGGCCAGAATTAATCTGGGCCAAAAGCTTTTCTTACGACTGCTTGAATTTTGAGAAGGCTAACATCTGCCAGAAGGGTGTATTAGGTTGACATTTATCCTCATCTTTTTATTTAACAGCATAGGCCTGGCCTCAAGATTTGTCTTGCCTTACTGTAGCTTCTGAAATAGAGGATATTTGGGCAATTTAAGCCACAGTTGGGAGCTTATGAAATGGATTTACAAAGTGCTGACATTCATCTTTGATTGAATTATAGGGCAGGAGTTCTTGGTGCTGTTTAGAATGTTAAAAAAGTAAAGTCTATCTAATGCACAAACCAAAATGATAAATACCTCCTTGTCCAGCTCTCACTGTGGAGAAGAAGTAAAGCATGTCAAAATTCAGCCATGTTCATTACTGCTGAAGAAAATAGATTTAGGAAGACTTAGGCCAGCAAACAGTGCTGCACATTTGAGAATCTATTGCATAGACACCGTGTATCAATTACTTTTGGATTGTATATTATAAATTACCTCTCATCTGGCAGCTTTAATTAACACTTTAACTCTGTCTCTTACTGACTTAAGAGTTAACAAAGATCCCTGTAGTTTCCATCTTAACTTTTAAAAATCTGTAATAAAACCTTTCCCTCACAGAAGAAGGAGAAAATAATTAATTCTGCAGTCCTTGGTACCCTCTGAGCTTGGTTGTTTTCTTGCTAAGAGAGCATCAAGGACTCCATAGGTCAACCTTGAGCTACAAATATTACCACCTGTTGGTAACTAATTAATTTGGAGATATTCTTTTGGAAAAAATAGCATAAAGCCAATTAGCTATGTTTTAAATTTAAATTTTAAAAAGAGGGAAGATGAACAACTATGCACAACTATGATTTTATTCAGAAAATAAACTTAATCTTGTTCTACCCTCCTTATTTAATTATGAAAACATTCCTTTACAACACCATCTTCCCCACAAACATTCTTACAAATTAAAAACGGTGATTGAAGTCCAGTGTTTTAAAAGTATCCAGAGCAAAAAGCAGAAAGGGAGGCCAGGAGCAAAATCTATGTTCTACTTTCTGATAAATGCATATTTTGCAACTGATCACATCCATTGTAACACATATTGTGAATGGATAAGCTACACATAGCAGTCATCTTTAAATGCTCACAACCACTCTCAAAAAGAAATTTACCCAGTGGCACTCAGTGAAAAAAATTTGAAGTGTTTCACAAAGTACACTAAGATATTCTTGCAGACATAACGTGAAATATCCTAAGGTTTCAATGAATTTTCCTATGATTATAGAACTTTTAATGTATGATGTAAAAACTTTGTCGATCATTCAAGGTCATAAAATACAAATATTTCTCTTGAGCCATATAGTATAAACTAAGCTTATTTGAAAAGTTAAATGGTTGATTTGATAATTGACCATTGTTAAATATTTTCTTTAAATATCTGCAGGCAAATTTTAAACTATAAATACACCTTTTCTTTATCATTAATATCTGTGTTACATGACTTGGATAATGCTGATTAATCAAAAACAAATGTCTATTTATTACTTTTTTAAATATCTGAAAAATCATAGACTTGTGCATACACACAGTTTATTCCATAAATACTTAAAATAAATGTTCTGTATTCATTACACAGCTTGATATATTTTTCTCAACTAGTCAATTGAGCAAGTCAGTAAGCTGTTTTTCTATACTTTCTGCTGTTATTCTAGCTCTCAATAAAAACATTGTCAAGTAGCATGCAATAGATCCCTGTCCTACTCTCTCTTTTTCTGACAGCTTCCAAGAATTATTGTTCTACTTAATGAGATTTTATTCCAAATTATTTGTCTCATCGTGTTTAAAACATTTTTTCAATGTTTTTTTAGTTTTAAACAATGTTGCCATATGCGAAATAAATTGACATTCATTTTGAATTTCCCATGTTTTAAAAATACATAGACTTGTTGCAGTAAAAATTGACATCAGAATTATTTGTAGAAAACATAGGATAGATGGATGGATGGATGGATGGATGGATGGATGGATGATAGATAGACAGACAGATAGACAGATAGACAGATAGACAGACAATTTTACAACAATTTTATATTCCATAAGTGTCATCCTGTTTCTTTTTCTTTTCATGAAATCACTTGGGTCTAACATTATTAAGTATAAGCTCATGAGTCATGGAGCTATATTTCATAGAATTCACTCAGCAATCTATCTAAGCAGAATATACTGTAGATGGAGATCTGGTATTTTCTCATTTAACAATTGGTCACTGCTGATACTTATATTTACATACTCTTCTAATGCTAAATCGACAAAGGATTAGTATCCACTGTATTAATATTGAAGTTCTATTTTTACGATGGATTTCCCATTTTTGAAAGTTAAGGACATCAGATCAGTACATTTTGTCATTCACATATATGATTGATTACAGGTATATAGTAAATTGTACAACAAAAGATTCCTGGGAAGAAATTGTAAATATTGTATTTATATAAAGAACTCTTCCTTTTGTTGCCCACAAATTTTGCTTTACTGTTGCTTGAAATCAGAATGAAATCAGTTATTATTTTCTCAACAGTGTAAATATTTGAATTAATGTGGATTCCTTTTTAGTTCAGCTGGCCCAGTAGAAGACTTGGTATGTTATCTCCTCCCACTTGCCCTTTGAATTACTAATTTTTACAAGGACAGTACCAGTTCTAATTAAAGTATTTGTAGAAACTAAAGTGGGAATTTCCTCATTAGTGCTGTTTTCAATAAAGCAAATGTGAGAAGAAACCCTAAGGCCCTACTACACCTATTGGAAAATAATTATTAACTTTTAGTGTAAAATCATGCTATCAATTATTTGTGCTACATTTTCTGTCCTTTTCAGATTTGCACATATGAATTTATAGCTAAGAGCAAAGTAATACTTATAGTAAAGGAAGGATTTCTTTTTCTCTCTCTCTATTAGCAGTAATGTACCGATACTTAAACCCATGCTTGCTTCAATTTATCATTGTTAGAGATTTAATTTGTACAATTTTCACTGAGTTATTAACAAATAACAATTAATGAACTGTTAGAGATTTAATTTGTATAATTCTCATTGAGTTATTAACAAATAACTTACATAGTACGGAATTAGTTAATGGTGCTATCAACAGATTAAAGTATTACAATTGTTACAAAGGATGCAAAAGAAATTTTTTTTAGCTAAAAGGGGATATTCTTCCAGAAATATTTATATTTTAGTTTGGCTTTCAAGGAGAATAAATTGCATTGCTTAATGTCATAGGTATTTTTCCTTACAATAAAAGGCAACGTACACTCTCATGACTGTATTTTAAAACTAGAAAGGAGATATGTAGAACACTAACATTCCTTTGAAATTCTCTGAAAAACAGTTTTAGAAAATACATTTTATAATTCCTAGTCAGCATTATCTATCTATTTTATTTTTGCCATTTTGATTACCTGTAAGCAAAGAAGTAGACTATCAATCAATCAATCATTGATAAATCAATAAAATTATTTAAACTACTGCAAGCAAATGCCACTGTATTTTGGAAAATATATAACATCTATTGTAATTGCCAGAGTTTTTCCAATCCTCACTTATAAAATTATCTAGCAATATCAGCATTGTTAAGGCTTAAGTGACTATTTGCCTTTTAGCAGACTTGCAGTAAGTAAGCCTATGAATAAATACGAAAGAAACAGAGACCAGCTTCCATTCTTTCACTTACTCTTGGGCTCAACTAGAAGCAGAATCCTGCCCTGACAATTGTGCTCCTCTGTTGAATGAATTAAGAATCAGGGAAGAAACATGGCTAACAGCTGCAGCTGCAATTCTGAGATGCATCTCAAGCAAGATACTAACTCCAGTGTCTCTTATTGGAGCATCTATGCTGATGTTGGGCCTGACAAAGTCCATTTTAACCAGTGAAGTTTTACTTTCCAGTTACACACGGAAGAAATGTAAATGGAACACAGTGAACCCAAACTAGAAAGATATTTCTGAAGTTAATATTGCAATATAGAAAGCAATTTATCAACAACATAGATAAATTGCCAGGTAAATAATAATCAATCATAGTTCTCCATCTTTTGCTTAGTACATAACACCAGATTAAGGCATCCCTGACAGGCAGTTGCCCAGCCTCTGTTTGGTCAAAATAATAAAGGCAGGATACAAATAAATAAAAATAAAAATAAAATACCCAATGAAGGCCAGCTCACCACTCAGAACGAGTGTCTATGGAGATTCTCAGTCACCTAGGTCTTGGTTTTCCCAAAGGTGCCTTTTTCAAGAGGCAACTAGACTTTTTTTTCTTTTTCTCCTTTGAAGATGTTTAGCTTCTCATCCAAGAAGTTAAAGAAGCTTCTTGGATGAGAACCGAAATGCCTTCTGTTATGTGATGCAGGTTTAAAGTCATTGGTTTAGTTTGAACTGTTCTTGTAAAATGTAAGAAATGATTGGTTTAAAAGTGCGGAAAACCCTGCACTCTGATTGGCTGGCAACGCGGCTGCTGGCTATAAGTAGCAGCCGCAGCCCAGCCAAAGTGGGTTCGTTCTGAGCTGTAGTCACTAATAAACGAAGAGCTTGAAGCACTCATGATCACTTTGTTGGCTGCCTCTGTAAGGATGTACTAGTCCTTCTATCAATTTTCTTAGCATTCCTTTCACCCCTTCCTGACATGCAGGCTGCATTTAAGAGAAGTAGGGCAGTGTGTCACTGCATATACCATCTAGACTACTTTGATATAATGTACAAGCATGATTCCCTACTTCATTATGTTGTGTGGACATAATAGCCAAGTTCCAATGTTTGTTTGTCAAACTGTCTGCTTTTAGGGATACAAATGTTAACCTCCACTGTATTCTGATGTTGAGTGGACGAAGGCAATATGCAGAAGGGAGTAGAACAATGTCAATTTCCAAAAGGGAAAGCCTGTGCGCTGATTACTATATTTTCAGACAAATTAAAATGTAAAGAGCAGCAAAGGATGTATATAAATTCTTTTCCTAGTGCTGGGCAAACAACTAGCTGAAGTAGTTTATTGTAGCTTAAGGCTTCATATGGGTTACCTCATGTTATTCTACTCATACATTCTGCACTTCTGGAAGCAATTATGAGTTTAATTTTATAAAGAACAGTAGGGTGTATCTTTCTAAATAAACACACACAGATACAGAGTATATATACACACACATAGTGATGGGATTCAAAATTTTTTACTACCAGTTCTGTGGGCGTGGCTTGGTGGGTGTGGCAGGGAAAGGATACTGTGAAATCTCCAGTCAGAGGTGGTATTTGCTGGTTCTCTGAACTACTCAAAATTTCTGCTACTGGTTCTCCAGAACTGGTCAGAACCTGCTGAATACCACCTCTGCACACACATATACGTATCCACATACACACATATATACACAAACATGTATGCATATATACAATATATACATATATACAGTATACACACACACACGCACGTACGCACATATACCCAAACATATGCACACATATATACACACACACATACACGAACATATACCCACACATATATACAGCCAAACATATCCACACAATACATGCACACTTTGGTTAAATAGTGTGGCCATGATTACTGTCAAAACTTTGCAAATATGAATTCAAATCTCCTAAAAGTCCAGCATCAAATAAGGGCCAGGTGACATCCTGGCAGAGGTTTAGAGGATGGAAGCTCGGCCTTCTTGGGCAGGGGAAGGTACCCTTGGCTCAAGAATCCCTACTAGCAAAATGGATACCAGTCAAAACTCCAGCTGCCCCATATATATAATTATATAATTTTAGTAAAGAACTCTAAAAATATAAAATTATGTAAAATATATATATATATATATATATATATATATATATATGTAGGTCTTGGTGTATTCGGGTCTTGTCCCGTGTAAGGTTGAGAATACCTTGGCAACGTTTCGACGAAATCTCATCCGTCATCTTCAGGCTGGTGTCTTCAGCTTCGTTCTCCTGGGAGAAGTGTGTGATCGTGGCTGTTTTTCCCTTTTAAACTCTAGAGTTGGATGTGTTGTTACTTTTTGATTGGTTTGTGGAGTTGAAGTATGCAGATTGGATGGCTTTTTCCTGGGACCCTGTGTGGCTGAGGTGCTGGAGGTGTGTCTCTCAGCCTTTTGTGTTGTAACGACCTGGGTAATGGGCTGTGTGATGACCTTCTGAGTTCTATTGTTGTGATGTCCTGGGTGTGGTGCTGTAATCTCCTGGGTCGTTGTCTGTGCTGCAACCTCCTGATGTTTTGTGTTGTGATCTCCTGAGTTCTGTGAACTCAGGAGATCACAACACAAAACATCAGGAGATTACAGCACCACACCCAGGACATCACAACAATAGAACTCAGAAGGTCATCACACAGCCCATTACCCAGGTCGTTACAACACAAAAGGCTGAGAGACACACCTCCAGCACCTCAGCCACACAGGGTCCCAGGAAAAAGCCATCCAATCTGCATACTTCAACTCCACAAACCAATCAAAAAGTAACAACACATCCAACTCTAGAGTTTAAAAGGGAAAACAGCCACGATCACACACTTCTCCCAGGAAACGAAGCTGAAGACACCGCCTGAAGATGACGGATGAGATTTGTCGAAACGTTGCCAAGGTATTCTCAACCTTACACGGGACAAGACCCGAATACACCAAGACCTACATACCTTTACCCGTGAAAATCTACGAAAACATATATATATATATATATATATATATATATATGTAGGTCTTGGTGTATTCGGGTCTTGTCCCATGTAAGATTGAGAATACCTTGGCAACGTTTCAATGAAATCTCATCCGTCATCTTCAGGCTGGTGTCTTCAGCTTCGTTCTTCTGGGAGAACGTTCTTCTGGGAGTAAAATGTATACATTTTACATAATTTTATATTATGCCCATAATTTTAATATATGCCCATAATTTTATATATATATATAAAAGAACTCTAAAAAGGAAAATAAAAATTAATACAAACTAACATAAAGTTAGGGGAGGAAAGATGCAATATGGCTTCCAGTTTCCTTGATAGTAATTATAAGATGTTCACATGAGCCCAGGACACTGCAATCATCATAAATACATGCCAGTTGCAAAGCATATGAATGTTGACAATGCGTCTGTGGAGATGCTGCTTCTGTAAGTCAAGGACTATCTGTAATTAACTTATGCTTTTCCCCAACCACACAAATTTAGATATATCCTTCTGCTACTGTTTGAGTGGTGCATAGTTGTCAAATAAGTATTGTCTGAAACAAAAACATCATTCTAGACATTTTTATTATAGAAATTCTCCCCAGCAGTGACATCTTAACCTGTTTTTCAACTTTATTCCATGTCTTAGTATAGTTATTTTGAAATAACATATGGTTCGTACTTGTCATAGTGATATCCAGATATTTTACCTTCTTCTCGATTCTTCAATTTTACCAGTTTTATTTATCATTCTAGAGTTGGCATCTCCAGGGGGACAGACACCCTAAACTGGTTTAAGATTAGGCAATCCAACACCTGCATCCCAGCAGGGTTGATTGCAAAGATCGCACAAACAGCGAAAGATATGAAGCACCATCACCTCCACCAGTGTTAGAATTTCTGTATTTCTCCCAGGACTGGTGAAATAAAGAAGAGGAGGCAGGTACTAAAGCTGTAGTCTATTAGTTTCATCCCTTTAGACAGGCTGTACTTGGGCCTCTCATGAGGCTTCCAAATCAGAAAAGGTCACACAAAGCCGGATAATTATCAGTAGTGGAAACATGTTATGCTTGTGTAGTTTTCTGACATTCCAGGGAGAAGTGGTAGCATTTTCTGGTTTGATTGATTTTTTTTAGAATTAGAAGTCTACCTGACTCCAAAATACTTTTGATAACTGACATCCCCTAACAAAGAAAGGAAAACAGTTGGAAAAAAAATACATGTGGGCCCAGACAAAATACATTGCTGCCTGATTACAGATTTAATTAGATTTCTTTGATGCTCTTTTTCTGTGCTTTGCATAATAGTGCATCCTCCAAAAAACATTAAAATGATGGATTTCTATATACCATATACATTCATCAGGCAAAATAATACAAAAAGGAACAGAAGAGAGGAGGGAGGGAGATCTGATTATATTGAAGAGCAGATACCCACACAAAAGATGGAAAAGAAGACTGACTTCTACATTAAACTCCACATAGGTGTAGTGGTTAAAACATCAGGACTGAAATTGGGAGATCATGAATTCTAGTCCTACCTTGGCCACCAAGCCAGCTGGGTGACCTTGCACAGGTCACTTTCTTTCAGACCGAGGAAGGAAGCAATGGCAAACTACTTCTAAAAAACCTTGTCAGGAAAACTCTGAACTTGTCCAGAGAATCTCTGAGAATTGGACATGATTGAATGGAAGAAAATTAAAAGGGTTAGGATTAGCAAATCAGATTAACAATTTTTAAATTTGCACCTTTTTAACAAGTTTGTAAGGAATCTGGAAGAATTTAAGACTGATTCCTGAAATTTAAAAGAGAGAAACTGCATTTAGAAATCCTTATATAGGTAGTCCTCTGTTTATGACCACATGATTTTCATTGCTAAGTAAGGTAATTGTTAAGTAAGTTGGGCCCAGATTTATGATCTTTTTTGTCATGGTCATTAAATGAATTCACTGTGGCTGCTAAGTGTATCTTGTGGTTGTTAAGCAAATCCAGCTTCCTTTCTTGACTTTTCTTGTCAGCAGCTGACTGGAAAGATTGCAAATGATGATCACGTGACTTCAGGATACTGCAACTGTTATAAATAGATGCTGGTTGTCCAATGTCCAAATTTTGATTATGTGTCCATGGGGATGCTTTGACAGTTGTTAAGGACAAGGAGCAGTTGTAAGTCACTTATTTTGGTGCCGTTATAATTTCAAATGGCGGTTGGTTGTAATGGTTGTAACTCAAGGTCTACCCTGTAGTTTTAAGTAAATAACTAACTTGCTCTCCTCACCAAAAATACAAAAACTTGCTGAAGCTTGCCAACATTTACAATTTAATAACTCTGCAGTTGAGCCAGTTTGGAGTGATGGTTAAGGCATCAGGTTTAAGGCATCTGGGAGACAATAAGTGTCTGCCATAGGAATGAACCCAGCTGAGTGACATTGAGCCAGTTACTGTCTCTTAGCCCTATGAAAGAGATAATGGACGGATGAGTTTCTTCTTCACCCAAGCAGGCTCTATGCTTCCTGAAGACTTTTTTGGCTTTAAGTCTTACTTTCCTTTAGCTATGGTTGCAAAGAAGTTCAGTTTCACTCCTACTGTGGTTTCTCATGCCCGAGCATTGCTTAGCTCTCTGCCTCTCCTAGAAACTAACCAATCAAACCCTTGGGGTGGTCTTCAGTCGCCATCGTGCCTACATTTTTCAAAATATTTCTTTTGTTTTCTTTCAGGTGTTGTTTTATGTTGATCCTTTTCCAGGTGATCTGCATTCTTTCACATACCCTCTATTCTGAATCAAGAAATAGGTTTTTCCCAGCAAAAGCACAGTTAGTGTGCAAGCTTATTTATCTTGTCTTCCCATGACTCTTAAATCTTACAATACTTATGAATTCTCCTACCTATCTGCTCAGGTAAATATTTGGAAATAAGTATTAGGAACATGTAAATCATTTGCAACATTGTTTTGGTTGCATAGCCAAGTGAATGTGGGGGAGGGTAATGTTTTTTGTTATATGTTTTGATTCCCTTACATCCATCTAATGTTCCTACTCTTCTTTTAAATATTTTAGACTTTTGCATTTTAGATATATTTTCTGTTTTTGTTATGTATGTAGGTTTGAATGTTATTGGTTTAGTTTGAATTGTTCTTGTAAAATGTCAAATAGGATTGGTTTAAATAGTGCGGGAAAAACCCTGCACTCTGATTGGCTGGCAACTCGGCTGCTGGCTATAAGAAGCAGCCGTAGCCCAGCCAAGTCGGGTCCATTCGAGCTGTAGTCACTTAATAAACTCTTCACTGAAGCTCTTCACGTCTGACTCTTCATGCAAACTTAACAGTTTTAATACACATATTTTTGTATTTTCTAGCTTTTTACTCTAATGTTTCTTCCCTGCTTTTTAATTGATTATACTCCACCTTCCTTATGCTGATCGATGACTGTAATAAAGATTTGACTTTGATTTGATGTTTCTGTCAACTGGTAAATGCACCCAACTGGTGCATTGTCAATACCACAGAGTATCCTTAGTTGGCTATTCTGATTGTAATTTTGTATTTCCAGTGGTCTGGAGAGGTCTCTGTGAGCTTCATTGATCAGCTGTCAGTTTTGTTAGGGTGATGATGTCAAGAGCTTTAGGCATTTTTGTGGTGTTTGATTATTTCCAGCAGCTTAGTTTTGCAGTTTGCCAATTGTAGCCTCTATTAACTGACATCTCTATTGAAAAAGTATGAAAGTTCCACTGTTTGCATGAGCTTCATCAAAATCTGAAGTCGGGTAGGGTTAGACCTGTCAGGGCTCTTTTGAAAAGATTCAAGCACCCATTTTTATTTTTTACTCTAGTACTCACAATAAGTGATTGAAAACATGTTTTTTTCCTTCAAATTGGGCCAAAGTCTCATCTGAAAAATTCTCACTCACTTTTTGTCACATTGACAAAATAGCTCTGGGTATTGCTCTGGGATAATGTCAATCAGCCATGGTCAACTGCAGCTGGGAACCAACATAAAGGAAGAATTTTATCATGCTAATGAATAAATATTATTAAATAAAAATGCCCTGTCTTCATACTAAATAATGAATATTAACAAATGAAAACTTTATGAAACTTTCAGATAATACTGTGCTGTCCTTTTGTAGAGAACAGGTCATGGTTTGTTTTTCTTACTTTCAATTTTTATCTAAGTAATTTATTTAACTTTTTAAGAAGCCACAACTGAAGCCCTATTTCCTAAAATTGAAGATGATCTTGGTGATTCAATCAGGTTTTTGTGTGGCTAACTTTTATATGAAAATTGTTTGCCATTTTCCTCCTTGATTTCAAACTCCCACCTACCACCAAGAACTACGTTTACAGGGTGTGCTTATTCTTACTTTTCTGCTTTACAGAACTCCATTGTTCTGGAATCTTGATTTAAAAACAAAGAAAAAGTTGTTATTTATACATATGACTCAAAAGAGTATGTAACTTAATGCTGCTGGAAAGATGGGAGTGACAGAGAGTGAAGTGGATAGGACAGAAAATTCATACAAACTGCTCATATATATGGTAGGATAAAGTATAATAATAATAAAATTGATCGAACTTGGATGGAATTATATTTGGGAATACTGAGTGCTGTAGGTATATTCTCAGGGAGGCATTATTTTGATGTGGTTGTGGAACTTGTGTACTCTGAGAAGTACACAATGGTTCACCCATATTGGACAGGTCTCAATAGAAGACAAGTATCTTTCCCATAAATATTATAGTGAGATAATTTACAGAAATTTATACTGGACTGCTCATTTCCTGTGTCAACTAGGTGTTGGAGTTCCTAACATCTGCTGAAAAATGGACTGTAGGAGTTAGGACTGTTGGCTAAGCAACCAAGACCAACAACTGAAGGACTATTGGAAGAAAAGTTGTTTACCTATCACAAATATACAAAGATTGAAAACACAGAAATATTGATCAAGCAAGAACTGGTGGGAGCATAAAATAGACAAAGTAGTAGAACATGAAGAAGTTAAAGTGACCTTGGAGTTTAGAATTCAATTAGATAATTACCTGCCACATAACACCCCAGACTTAACAACTGTTGATAACAAATACATGTTTACTGATGAATTCCCAGTGCTGCTGCGCAGTATCTAGCCACCTATGCTGTAATTTATTTATTTATTTTATTTTATTTGTTTGTCAAACATGTACAAGATAACAAGTATAGGTATGAACATAAACATGAACAAAGGAAGTAAATACCAATAAATGGGGACAGTAAGACAGGGACGATAGGCACGCTAGTGTGCTTATACACCCCCCCCTTTATGGACCTCTTAGGAATGGGATGAGGTCCACGGTAGACAGTTTGAGATTGAAGCTGTGAGGGTTTGAGGTTGTAACAATTGAGTCAGGTACAGTGTTCCAGGCATTGATCACTCTGTTGCTGAAGTCATATTTTCTGCAATCGAGTTTGAAGCAGTTTACCTTGAGTTTGTATCAATTGTTTGCCCTGTATTATTGTGGTTGAAGCTGAAGAAGTGATTGACAGGCAAGATGTTATAGCAGACAATTTTGTGAACTATGCTTAGTTCGGATTGCAGGTTATGGACTGTTCATCCTTAGCAGTCAGATACACATGTTTAATCCACCATAATTACGTTATATAACAAATGTGGCAAACCCTTTGCACTGCTTATTCCTTTTCCTTTTAGTATTAAACTGACAATGGGCCACACAGTTTATGATGTAATTTTAATATAGTTAGAACATGTATAATTGGAGGACTGGACTTTTCATAGATTTTAGTTGTTATTTATTATTTTATACTAGAATGTTTAATTATATATTTACTAAGTGTTTTTATTTGTTCTGGTCTCTGGTCTATGATTGCAATAAACTGAATTGAATTGATAAGAAATACAAAAAATGTCTGGATAGTAGATGTGGCAGAACCTGGAGACAGCATAATAGAAGAAAAAGAACTGGAGAAAATCACAAAATATAAAGATCTGCAAATTGAAATGTAATAAATATGGCAAAAGAAAGCAAAGATAGTACCTAAAGAGCTAGGCTCATTGGTTGCAATCCCAAAACATCTGGAGTGCCATTGAATAGCATCAGCATTGACAAAGTTATCATCAGTCAACTGCAAAAGGTAGCTTTATATGGAACAGCTTTCATCCTGTGATGATACTTTAAGAACTATAGCATCTCCCTATCCTAGGTCCCTGGAAAGTAGTCGGTAAGTGGATTAAAATGTCAAATCCAGTTTAAATATCTGGCTGAGTCTATGACAAACTGTAATAACAACAATTCATATTGCTGTGAATAGATAGTTCATAGCTATGATACAATAAACAGTACTGCTGGTGTTATTCAGTGGACATAAGCTGAACTGGACAGTTTGGAATGAAAAACAAGAAAGCTAATGAATAATCAGTGTGCATTACAGCCTCATACCATAGTAATATAGATGAATTATACCTGCCCTGCAGAAATGGAGGCAGAATTTTACTTCAAGTCAAAGAGAAAAAGCATGTATTGACTTATTACATAAAAGACAACTAAGAACATGCAGCACACAAATTAAAATTGGAACTTACTGAATATGCAGGCAATAAAACCATGAATTTCAAAATAATACAATAAAAACAAAAACATGAGGCAGGCTAGAAAAAGTATTACAGGGTCAGTTTCTGTAAGAGATCAACAGGGAAATAGATTAAGTTTATAATTGGAACAATGAACAAAAATTTGGAAAGGATGATTTTGGCTACTAAAGAGCAAGTCATTTAAGCTAATACAATGGATTCCAGAATTGAAAAATCATCAAATGATTCAAAGTGCAACTTGTGCAAAAAAGCAGAAGAAACAGTAGATGATATATGCATTAACTGATTATATATAATGATATACACAAACGCCAAAACGATTCACCGGAACATCTGTAAAGCATATCATGTGCCAGTAATGAAAAATTGGTGGGAATATAAATTGAAAAAGTAGTTGAAAATGGGCTGGTTAAAATATTGTGGCATATTCAAATGCAAACTGATAAAGTCTCAGTTCATAACAAATCAGATTTAAATGTGGTTGGAAAGATGAAAATAACTGATGTGGCAATACAAGGGGATAGTAGAATAGAGGACAAAGAATTCAAGAAGATCACAAAGCATCAAGATGTGAAAATCAAAACGGAAATATTATGGCATAAGCCAGTTTAGTGGTCCCTGGGTGCCAAAAAAATCTTGGATGGCAGTTAGAAAATCTGCACATTCACAAAATTTCCATTTATCAATTCCAAAAGGCCACAATGCTTGCATCTGCACATATGCTATGCCAGTACATTACTACATTTTAGGTTCTCGGTAATAGCTTGATGTGCATGAAGGTTAACACCAATGAAAGAACTGGCAGCTGTGATTTTATATTTTTTTGTGTATTGTAACAATAAGATAACTGGTTAAAAAAACCTAGTATAAAATACAGCTGTTTTAGCAGACTTAACACCTATCTTGTATCAAAGCAATTCCACACACAATTTGGCATCACCCTTTCGAGTTCTAAATAGGCTTTCTCCCCTCCTTCTGTTCAATTGTGTCTGATTCTTGGAGACTGCCTGGATAAATCTGTACAACTTTTTGGCAGGCTTTTTCAGAAGTGGTGTGCTATTGCCTCTTTCCTAGGGCTGAAAGAAAGGCACTTGTCACTTGAGGTTCATCCAGCTGGCTTTGTGCCCAGGGTGGGACTAGAACTCATGGTCTTCCATTTTCAGGCTGATGCTTTACATACTACACCAAACTGGCTTTCTCATAGGGGTTTTCTTCAACTATATTAATTTAACTGCACTCTGAAACACTATTTTCATTGCTATTATAAGCCCAATTAAAGTGTTAGATTATTAAATATTGAAATGTATTGAAATGTCCCATTCTAAAAATCAGCTTATAAATGAATAAATATGGTAAAATAACTTTCCCCTATGGGATTTTCCCATGTATTTTACCAGGAAACATAGATAGGGCACAATCAAAAATTTTAAACCCTCCTAAGCTTAATAATGGACTACGAATCCATTTGGTGACATCAATTTTTCACTGTGAGTTCAAGGGGATGTAACCCTAGCCCTCAGTGAGTTTTTTCTCCAATGTGTTTTTCCTATGTATTTTACCAGGAAACCCAGATAGGGCACAATCCAAACATTTGCACCCTCCTAAGCTTAACAATGGGCTACAAATCAGTTGGTGACATTCATTTTCATTTTCAAGTGGACCTAACCCTAAGTGCAGGGGTGCGATCCGACTGGTGTAACTACCAGTTCAGTGATTTTACATTTTGCTGCGCTCACTTGTATATCGTTGTCATCTAGCTGCCTGGACAGCTGAGCAGCAGTGCGCGCAGGTGCGCAGTAGTTGAAAAAGAAGTTTTTCCTGCTTTTTCAACCACAGCTGTGTCATACAAAGCAGCTGCGGTTGAAAATGCAGGAAATAAAGGTCAGGTAAGAACCCGGGTGCGCGGGTGGGCTAAAACAGCAGCAGACATAGAACCTGTTATGTATGCAGGTTTGAATGTCATTGGTTTAGTTTGAACTGTTCTTGTAAAATGTCAGAAATGATTGGTTTAAAAGTGCAGGCAAATCCTGCACTCTGATTGGCTGGCAACTGCGGCTGCTGGCTATAAGTAGCAGCCGCAGCCCAGCCAAATCGGGTCTGTTATGAGCTGTAGTCACTAATAAACTCTTCACTGAAGCACTCCGCGTCTGACTCTTCATGCAAACTTAACACTGGCGATGAAGGTGGGATCCTTCCTGAAGAGAAGACGACAAGGAAAACAAGCTGAGAGAGATGGCTGCGCTGAACACCCCCCCAGCCCCGTTCGATCCGACGGCAGAAGACTGGGACTCGTCAGATCGTTTCCAAATGTATTTGGAGGGAAACGATCTCGCCGACATTTCCGAGAAGCGGAAGAGGGCGGTCTTTCTCACGCACTGCAGTCCGGCAGTTTTCAAGATGGCGAAGGCATTGGCGGGAGCTGCAGACATGAAGGTAATGGAATGGCCTGATTTAGAAAAGCTTTAAGAGCCCATTATGCCCACAAGTATCGTGCCTCATTAAGAGACACGAGTTTTACCGTCGGGATCAAGGGGAAAGCAAAAACGTTAACGACTTCGTGGCAAGTTTAAGAGACATTGGGGTGCATGAGTTTAACAACTTGGAAGAGGCCATGCGATCGATTTGTTCTAGGCCTCAAAGACAAGGTGCTTCAGAGCAAATTATTATTAAAACCTAAGATCACGTTGAAGGAAGCCATAGAAGAGGCCTCCTCAGCAGAAGCCACCAAGTCCTCAGCAGCAGCCATGAAGAAAATTAACAAGGCCTCAAGCCATCCTGATGTGGAAAAGTCCACAACAACTCATTGCGAGCAAATAGATTCTGAGTCAGACTGTAGTGAGGTGGAGGAAGGAATTTATAGACTCAGAATGGAGAGGAAAAAGAAAGACCTGGGAAGAAAGAGGCAAGATTTTTACTGCAGAGGTTGTGGGGAAGCCACCCCGCACTGAATGCAAGTTTCTTGATACCATCTGCCTCCGTTGTGAAAAAAGAGGTCACCTAGCAAGAGTCTGCAAATCATCCAGAACTCCACCCCACAGAAGAAAGTTTCCTGACAAAGAATTCAAGCCTAACAACTTCAGTGAGAAAATGGGGCAACACAGAAGCAAATGGGAAGAATGAAACTCATCAAACAGTCACCATTGGTCATTCTTCACCCTTAAGAAGCAGAAAAGTACATGTGAAGGTACTAATTGAAGGAAGGCCTTGCCAAATGGAAGTGGACTCAGGCTCCTATTTATCTATGGTGTCATGGGACACTATTCACAGACTACTCCCAAACATTCAGAAGAAACATTTCCAGAAGCAAGCACTGACTCTTAAAGACTACCAAGGGAACAAGATTCCAGTAGTTGGAACAAGAGAATTCAACGTGAAGTTCAAAGGCCACACCAAACGTTTGCCCCTGACCATCGTGGACAAGGATCGCCCAAGCTTGCTGGGACTTGAGTGGTTCAATCCACTAGGCATCGAGGTGACTGGCATCAATCACGTGAGCAACACTGAATGGGAGGAGGCCTTGAAGTCTGAGTTTCCAGAGGTCTTCAGCGACGGATTGGGCAAGTATATGGGGACCCCTATCACTTTCAACCTAGATCCCAAGGTGCCCCAATTCGTTTAAAGCCCAGAAGGGTCCCATTTGCCTTAAAGGAAAAAATTGATGCACAATTAGATAAACTAATAGCTCAAGGAGTTTTAGAGCCCACTGACCACTCCAGATGGGAGACACCCATAGTCACACCAGTCAAGACTGATGGGTCAGTAAGAATCTGTGGAGACTATAAGGGGACATTGAACCATGCGCTTCAACAGAGCGCATATCCAGTTCCAGTGGTGCATCATTTATTACATTCACTTGGCAGGGGTACAGTCTTTGCCAAATTGGATCTGGCCCAGGCATATCAACAACTAACAGTTGATGATGCCACTGCAGAGGCCCAAACCATTGTGACTCATAGAGGTGCCTTCAAATGTAAAAGGTTACAGTTTGGAGTAAGCGTGGCACCAGGCATCTTCCAAAGCCTTATGGAAAGGATGCTCCAAGGACTGCCAGGGGTAGTGCCTTACTTTGATGATGTGTTAATCTCTGCTGAAAATGACACTCAATTACAAGAGAGACTCAGAGAAGTCCTTACCAGATTCAAGAAAGCGGGGTTAAAAGTCAAGGAAGAAAAATGCACTCTTAGAACTGACAAGGTTGAGTTCTTGGGCTACATGATTGACAAGCATGGCATCCACCCTACAGATGCCAAGGTTCAAGCAATCAAAGAAGCCCCTAGACCAAAATGCAAAACAGATTTGCAAGCCTTCCTTGGACTTATTAACTTTTATCACATGTTCCTACCTCAGAAGGCAACCATTGCAGAACCATTACACAGATTACTGGACAAAAATCTGCTTGGGTCTGGGGCAGGAAGGAACAATCAGCATTTAACAATATTAAAAGACTAATCACGTCTGATGCTGTACTGATACAGTTCTCTGAGAATTTGCCTGTTGTACTGACTTGTGATGCATCCCCTTTTGGAGTGGGGGGTTTGAGCCACAGGCTTCCCAGTGGGAGGGAAGCCCCTATTGCATTTTACTCTCGCACTTTGACCAAAGCAGAGAGGAATTACAGCCAATTGGACAAGGAAGCATTGGCAATTGTTGCAGCTGTCAAGAAATTCCATGAGTATCTATATGGGAGAACATTTACCATTGTCACAGATCACAAACCTTTGTTAGGCATTGTGGCAGGAGACAAACCTACACCCACTATCCTGTCACCAAGAATGCTGAGGTGGACTGAATTTCTTGCTGCTTATTCATACAAGCTCATCCACAAGCCTGGCAAAGACATTGGCCATGCTGATGCCTTGAGTCGCTGCCCACTTCCGTTTCACACTGAGGACTTTGAACCTGAGGCACACCTTTTTCCTAGAAACTGTTGCCAAGCTTCCAGTACACGCTGCTGAAATTGCCAGAGAGACTGCCAAAGACACTTTATTGGCTCCTGTTATAGGCTGGATTAAGAAAGGTTGGCCTTTTCAAGATCTACCTCACCTTGCCCAACCTTTTAAATCCAGGCAAACTGAATTATCTGTATTAAGAGGATGTATTTTGTGGGGTAACAGGGTGGTTATTCCTGCAAAACTGCAAAAGAGGTTTTGGAAATGTTACATGAGGGTCATCCAGGTATTGTAAGGATGAAGGGATTGGCCAGGAGTTATGTATGGTGGCCAGGTATTGACAAAATGGTTGAAAACTGGGTTGCATCTTGTCCCAACTGTCAGGTAGTCAGGCCTGCCCCACCTCTCGCCCCCACACAGGAATGGGAATGTCCTAGGGGCCCATGGTCTAGGATTCACATTGATTTGCTGGCCCTACCAGAGGGCACACCTTCCTTATTATAGTAGATGCATATTCCAAATGGCTAGAGGTCATCCCTATGGCATCCACCACAACTGATGCTGTCATCAAGCAGCTTAAAAGCTTTTGTAACCCACGGGTTACCTGATGTTCTTGTCTCTGACAATGGCCCTCAATTTACATCCAACCTTTTGAATCCTATCTAGCACAACAGGGTATCAGACATGCCCTGACTGCCCCTGGGCACCCTTCGCTAACGGCCGGGCTGAACGCATGGTACGTTTTACCAAGGAAAAGCTTCAGCAATTGGGTCCTGGGGACATCACTGAGAAAGTTGAAAAACTTCTTAGTGTTCAGCACATCACTCCTAACCCATCAACTAACTTATCCCCAGCAGAGTTGTTGATGGGTAGGAAACTTAGGTCTCCCTTGACCGCCTTCATCCCACTTACGCACCCAACGCACCACTAGATTCCACTAGCAAAGTTCGCGTTCAGTGTGGGTGATTCTGTTTATGCTAAGAACCTTATGGGTGAACCTTCATGGATTCCTGCTGAAATAACTCAAATCACAGGCCCTCGTTCTTACAGGGTGCAAACAGAGGATGGAGTCCTCTGGAGCAGGCACATTGATCAGCTTAGATCCAGATTACCTCAGGAACATCGCAATTGTTCCTCTCTAGTTCCCATACCTAATGCCTTTTCTAGGGGAGGGGAGGAGCATGAGGATAATCAGCAAGCAAGAATCAACCCCATGTGTAATGAGCCATTGACAGGAACCATCCCAAAACCTGTCACAATGCCAAAATCCATCCTTACAAGTGGAAGATTGCACATCACTACCTGACTTGGGTGCTGACATTGGGTTGGAGATGGGTTGGGAGGAGAGACCAGATTGTAACAATCAAACAGGGTCTTCTTTCACTGGAAGCCCTAGTAGGGAAATGTCAACAGACACATTTCCTCTCTCACTGGGTGAGAACATTAAAACTTCTGAACCACGAAGGTCTCAACGTACACGTAAGAGCCCCACCTATTTAAAAGAATACATTAGATAGGTTGGGGTTTGAGTATGGACTGAACCTAGTGGGGAGGGGTGTTATGTATGCAGGTTTGAATGTCATTGGTTTAGTTTGAACTGTTCTTGTAAAATGTCAGAAATGATTGGTTTAAAAAGTGCGGGACAATCCTGCACTCTGATTGGCTGGCAACTGCGGCTGCTGGCTATAAGTAGCAGCCGCAGCCCAGCCAAATCGGGTCTGTTATGAGCTGTAGTCACTAATAAACTCTTCACTGAAGCACTCCGCGTCTGACTCTTCATGCAAACTTAACACTTGCCGCTTTTCAGAGCAACCGGTTCTATAGAAGTGGACAGAAGCGGTAGAATCCCACTCCTGCTGTGGCCTAAACCCTTGGAGAAAAAATCCACTTAGGGTTAATGTTAGGTGCCCTTGAACTAGTAGTGAAAAATTGATGTCACCAATGGATTCATAACCCATTGTTAAGCTTAGGAGGGTTCAAACTTTTTGATTGTGCCCTATCTATGTTTCCTGGTAAAATATATAGGAAAAAGCCATAAGGGAAAAACCCACATAGGGTTAGGGTTATATCCCCTTGAGCTTGCATTGAAAAATGCATGTCACCAATGGATTCATAGCCCATTGTTAAGGGTTCAAACTTTTTGATTGTGCCCTATCTGTGTTTCCTGGTAAAATATATGGGAAAAATCCATAGGGGAAAAACCCACATAGGGTTACAGTTACATCCCCTTGAACTCACACTGAAAAATGCATGTCACCAATAGATTTGTCACCCATTGGTAAGCTTAGGAGGGTGCAAACGTTTTGATTGTGCTTTATCTATGTTTCCTGGTAAAATATATGGGAAAAAGCCTTTGGGGGAAAAAACCCACATAGGGTTAGGGTTCGGTCTCCTTGAATCCTGCATTTTACCAGGAGACATAGATAGGCCAGAGGGGAAAGGTTCGTATCTTCCTAACCTTGACAGTGGTCTGCAAGTCCACTGGCGACATCCATTTTTCAATGTGTGTTCATGGGCACCTAACCCTAACCCTACGTGGGTTTTTTCTCCTATGGGTTTTTTTCCATGTATTTTACCAGGCAACATAGATAGGGCACAATCAAAAAGTTTGCACCCTCCAAAGCTTACCAATGGGCTACAGATCCGTTGGTGACATGCATTTTTCACTGCGAGTTCAAATCACACAGAAAAATAGATGTTGCCAATGAATCTGTAGCCCATTGTTAAGCTTAGAAGCTTGCAAACTTTTTGATTGTGTCCTATTTATGTTTCCTGGTAAAATGCATGGGAAAAGCCCATAGGAGAAAAATCCCACTTAGGGTTAGGGTTAGGTGCCCTTAAACTTCCAGTGAAAAAATGGATGTTGCCAATGGATTTGTTAAGGTTAGGAGGGCAGAAACCTTTGAACTCTGCCCTATCTATGTTTCCTGGTAAAGTACATGGGAAAAACACATAGGGAAAAAACCTTTCTAGGGTTAGACTTAGGTCCCCTTCAATTCACACTGAAAAATGGATGTCAGCAATGGATTTGTAGGCCATTGTTAAGCTTAGGAGGATGAAAACTTTTTCATTCTGCTCTATCTATAGTTCCTGGTAAAATACATAGGAAAAACCAATAAGAGAAGCAAGTCCTATGCGTTTTTGGATGTTGCGAATGGATTTGTAGCCCATTGTAATGGTTAGGAGGGTGTGAACCTTTCACCTCTGTCCTATATATGTTTCCTGGTAAAGTACAGGATTTAAGCAGACCAAACCCTAAGCCTATATGGGTTTTTTCCCCTATGGATTTTTCCAATGTATTTTACCAAGAAACATAGATAGGCCAGACTTCAAAAGTTCGTGTCCTGCAAAGTTTACCAATGGGCTTCAAATCCATTGGCAACATCCATTTTTCAGTGAGTGTAAAAGGAGACTGAACCTGAACCCTAACCCTAACCTATCTATGTTTCCTGGTAAAATACATGGGGAAAATCCATAGGGAAGAATCCTGTATAGGTTTAGGGTTTGGTCTCTTTGAATCCTGTATTTGACCAGGAAACATAGATAGGCCAGGGGTGAAAGGTTCGTTCCCTTTTAAGCTTTACAATGGGCTACAAATCCATTGGTGACATCCATTTTTCACTGTGAGTTCAAGGAGACCTAACCCTAATCCTATGTTGGTTTTTTCTCCTATGGGTTTTTCCCATGTATTTTACCAGGTAAGATAGATAGGGCACAATCAAAAAGTTTGTACCCCTCTAAGCTTAACAATGCACTGTGAATCCATTGCTGACATCTATTTTTCAGTGTTAGTTGAAGGAGATCTAACCCTAACCCGAAGTGGGATTTTTTCCCCTGTGGGTTTTTCCCATGTGCTTTAGCAGGAAACATAAGGTAGGCCAGAGTTCAAAATTTCGTGCCCTCCTAAGTTTACCAATGGGCTACAAATCCATTGGCAACATGCATTTGTAATGCGTATAAAATGAGACTGAACCTAAGTGGTGATTTTCGCCTTTGGGTTTCCCCACCATCTTTTAAACAGGAATCATGGGGCACTGAATTCGCCCTGAAAAATGATGTCACCAATGGATTCATAGCTCTTTGGTAAGCAGAAGAAGGCACTAACTTTTCAACTCTGCTGTATCTATATTTCCTGGTAAAATATATGGGGAAAAACCCATGGGGAAAAAAAACCCACTTAGGGTTTAGGGTTAGGTCCATCTGAAAAATGGATGTCCCCAACAGATTCATAGGCCTTTGTTAATTTTAGGAGAGTGCAAATTTTTTGATTGTTTTCTGTTAACTATGTTTTCTGGTAAAATACATGGGGAAAAGCCATAGGAGAAAAAAATCCACCTAGGGTTAGGGTTAGGTCTCCTTCAATTCACACTGAAATTTCATGTCACCAATGGATTCATAGCTCTTGTTAAGCTTAGGAGAGTGCAAATTTTTTGATTGTGCCCTATCTGTTTTCTGGTAAAATACTGTAGAATAAATAGATAAACCAAGATTATCTTTTCCAAGCCTCCTCATCGGAACAGATTTTGACTTCTTCTGCTTCCTTGTTCACTAAGAAAGGAAATAGAAAATAGTTTTTATAGAATTTGCTCTACAGAAAGAAAATAATTTACATAGGCCATAAAAGAAATGCATCATTTTCATATTTAATTCGTCAAAGTGTTGATAAGGGTATATAGAACATAACAGATAACAGATAATCAGAGTTGGAAGGGACCTTGTAGGTCATCTAGTCCAACCCCCTGCCCTGACAAATGGCAGTCCAATCTCTTCTTGAAAGTCTCAAGTGATGGTGCTCCCACAACTTCCAAGGGCAAGGTGTTCCATCAGTTGATTGTTCTCACTGTCAGAAAGTTTCTCCTTATTTCCAGGTTAAATCTCTCCTTGTTCAGTTTCCATCCATTATTCCTTGTCTGGCCTACAGGCGCTTTAGAAAATAGCTTGACCCCTTCCTCCCTGTGGCAGCCCCTCAAATATTGGAAGATGGCTATCATGTCTTCCCTGGTCCTTCTCTTTACTAGACATATTTGACTATAACCTTCTAATGAGGGAAATTGTATTTACCATCATGAGACACATACAATGGAAGAAAGTTGTTCAAATCATAAATATAGAGGACTATGTAGATAAAAGTTCAACAATAGTTTACCTAATACTATAAGTTTGCATGTCTAATTTTATGGTGCTGGAAGTGCACAAATCTGTTTATTACCAAATAAAATGTATCACTGGCAAGGAGTATGTTGTTTTATATTGTCACTGAGACTTCCAGACCCTAGGTTCCTCTCAGGATTCTCAATCTCAAGCTGATCTTTACAAAATCTATTTGAACAAATTATCAGCACAGTGAACAATTATTATATAGTATTCTAATTTGTTCTAAATATTATATATTGCAGCCTTCTGGCAATGGTGTTCAAAATTTAATGACTAGACATAATGCTATTCTCCTGCAATACTTTATTCCCATGATTAATCAATAATTTGTTTCCCTGGCAGTAGCAGTCTACAATACTTTTTAATTTGTTTTTATAATTAAAATGACTTATTTGATTAAAACAATTGCATGCTGGAATTTATTTTACTAGAGAAAACAATATTATTTTCCATTTTAAAATACGTAATAGGTTAGTTCTAGACTTACTTTTTTACAGACTGAAGTGTTCACCAAATAATCCTGGATTCATTGGAACTCTCACATTTCGAAGAAACTTAAACCATAAAACATAGCCCACCACATTTGAATTCACTGTGGCCTAGTCAGTAGGGATCTGCAGATTTCAGAAGACAAGCAAAGGATTGAGTAAAGCACTGACTTTGTTACTAAGCTTAAACAATTATTTTTTTTCCTTTTGAATCACTTGAAAACAATGTATTTTGCTTGATAGCTTTAATTAATGTTATATTGAGCATCAGTTGTATGCTTGTAACTATCTGTTCATCTATAGACATTAGTATGTATGTATGTATGTATGTATGTATGTAATTATGTATGTATATTTGTTTTAATTAAAACAAAAATAGGGTTTTCTACTCTGTGGTGATCTACTCCAATAACAAGATCGTCAGACAGAGTGAATCAAGATATAAAATAATTTTTAAAGATCCAAGCTTATAAAAGATTATAAACTTTAAAAAATCATAAAAGTGATTTGGGAGGTAACTGAAATATAATAAGCAGATTTTGTTTTGAGAATCTATGACAGATAAAATATATTTCTTCTTATGAAATCTAATTTGAGCCTCTCTGAGAGTGAACATGAGAAATTGGAGGTTAAAATCAATGTGACTAGTGGTGGAAAAATATTCAATTGTGTCACACTGACAGACATATTTTTCTTGTTCTGAGAAGCTTTTCCTTCTCCCTGTAAAGTTACGACTCTAAAGAAAGTGTAGTACTACAAATCTCAGGAGGTATTGCAACCAAATAGATTAGAGGAAGGAGCGAAGACAGAGATACAAGTGGAGAGTATGATAGTGCTGTTTTGTAATAAGCTTTTTAAACATATAATTTCTTCTGGAATATGTGTTAAGAATGTCTAAGAAAGGATAGAAATTTATTTATTTATTTATTTATTTATTTATTTATTTATTTATTTATTTATTTATTTATTTATTTATTTGACTTATATGCCACCCCCTCTCCAAAAGGACTCGGGGCGGCTCACAGCTAAAATACAACAATAACAATAAATTACCTAAAAACATATTAAACAAATTACAAGCTGAATTGGAATTAAAACCCCAAAGTTAAAATAAACAAACCCCAAAGAGTCAGCACAGCCCGGATTGTAGAAACAGCCAGGTTTTTAACTCGTGGTGGAAGGTGCGGAGATCGGGAGCCAACCAGAAATAAGTTCATAGCAGACATAGAGACCGTAACATAACCCCCATACCAGTGGTGCGATTCAACAACTGGTTCGGTGAGCACGCACTTCGCGTTGCATTGTATCCTAAGATTACATTAATCAATGGCCTATCCAGTTCCACTGCACAATGGATAGAAATAGAGGGATAGTATCAAGATCATTTGAAGTTAATTCCACTTTATACAGCACTGATAAGACCACAATTCTGCATCCAGTTCTGGTCACAATACAAAAAAAGATAAGACTTAGAATAAATGCAGAGAAGAGCAACAAAGATGATTAGGGGACAGAAAGCTAAACCATACAATAAATGATTGTGGGATCTGGGAATGTCTAGTCTACGGGTATCAAACTTGATTGCATCGCAGGCCAAATCATGACGTATTGCAATGTTTTTTTTGCATTTGCAGAGCTGGGGTGGACATGGCCTGCACAGGCTGTATTTGTCCTTCAGGCCGCAAGTTTGATAAGCCCGGTCTGGTCTAATGAAACGAAGGACTAGGGTGACATGATAGTAGTCTTACACTACTGGAGGGGCTGTCACAAAGAGTGGGTTCACCTATTAAGAACTCTAGGTCAGGTTAAGAATTTATAGGTGGAAGATCATTAAAGAAAGATCCAACCTAGAACTAAGGACAAATTTCCTGACAGTGAGAACAGTTAATTAGTGGAATAGCTTATCTATGGAAATTGTGGGTGCTCCATCATTTGAGATTTTTAACATGAGACTGAACAGCCATTTGCCCTGAATGGCGTTGGTCTCTTGCTTGAACAAGGAGTTGGACATGAAGACCTCCACGGTCTCTTTCAACTCTGTTGTTCTGTATTCTAAATAAAAATGAAATCATGTATTGTACATTAGTCTAATTTAAGAGAGGAAATGGTTTCTAGACTTGAATATAGCATTTATAGATTGTTACTCTACCAGTCTTTTCAAACTGTTCGTATTTCACCTTTCTCTGAATAGTAGCTCAGAGAAATGAATGAAATAGTGATTCTATTTTATCCTTCAAAATATCATCCTGAAAGAATAACTGGTCAAAGACCTAATGAACCTCATGGCTAGACAGAGATGTGAATCAAGATTTCCATATTCTAAGTTCAACAATCTGTTCTCTAAATCACAATCATTCTCTATTTCCTATCATTTTTAACAATAAGGGGGCAAACTAAAGCTATACATTACACTCAGTCTAATAATTCACACCACTAGTTGGCCCCAGGGGAAAGGAAGGTGAAAAAGAAGTGTTAGAAATAGAAAACAAAGATACTAACAAGAGAATAGATAGTCCCTGTTTTCCCATTGCCTACTTATTGATGCTTAAAATGTACTTGTCACTGTGATAAATAGATTGTCTCTGGGGAATGAGGCCTTGGCTATCATATTAATATATACAAATATACACGAGTAGACTACTTAAGAAAAGGACTCTATTGGCTCAATCTATCCATTGGCTAACATGTAATTGCTTTAGCCCATAGACATACCACTCTGCTTCAAAATGCCTTCAACCCAGTCTACCTATTGGCTAACATGAAGCTGTGTTAGCTGTAGATGGGCCTGTCCACCTGATCATAGGATACATACCTAACTGTGATAATGCCAAAATGATTAAATGTTCATTGCAATCTCATGATGCAAACTCTATGTCAGCTTGACATTCTATCTTTTCTTAATGTGTTGGAAGGATTGTGTCAAAACATTGCTATATATGTTTCTTCACTTATTCCATTTGTTCTCCACTAGATGCCTGTTAATTTCTTTGGTCCAATCTACCCATTGGCTAACATGGATATGCATTAATAAATGCATGTTAAGAGTCAAAAGTAACAAGATACGAATTAGTAGTTCTCAGAACAAACAGAATAGTTTCCACAATTTATACAATGCAGAGAAGGTGTATTCCAATTCCAAGCCTAGGAAAAGCAAACAAAAACCAATTGGTTGAAGGGAAAGTTTGATGTCTCTATGAGCAATCCTGAAAGTGCACCTTTAATCTAAGCTATTAAATTAATTTATCAATTTAATTTAATTAAGTAATGACACACTTTATAACTATATGAGAAGACAATTTTTAAGGAAATATATAACAGGGTAAACAAAGACTAGGACCTAACTGACTACATCATACCAGGAGAATCAAAGAACAAGTGCTCCATGCATGCATGTCTGCAAACAAAGGCAGAAGGAAGTGTCCTCACAGGCAAAAAGTAATAAAGAGGAATCACTGTAAATCCTTAACACTGACTCTATCTACAGAACATCATGCTGCCTCTGTGATCACTGTGTTTGGAGATACTGAAGAGTAAGTGCCACTGAAGTTTCTCATATTGCTTCTCTCTGACTCTGATGCACCAATCTACTACCCCTTCCTATATATTCTTGAAGAATCCCATGTCAATCTCTGGATAATTAAAAGGATCTGTCAGCATTATTTCTGCTGAGTAGTAATTCATTGAGTATCATTTCTTAGCATCTTGCACACAGTGGTACTTGGTGGCTCAGTGAGAGTCTGGGTTGACAATAAGATAAACTTTTCATACTCTCTTGAGGACGGAATGACAAAGGCAGGCAGCTTTAACATCTTCACTTCCATGGCCCCAGTTCATTTTTCCACATCCCCAGTTGGAATTTTCATATTCCAATGTTTTGTTTAGCTCCAAATTTTAAAGGACCCACAATAGCTGTACTTCCCTTAAACCAGCCCTGGTCAGATGTTATGGTTTTCAGCCCCTTTCCTTCCTTCTTCTGTAGGGAAAGTCACTGGAACACCCCTTCTTCCCTTCCTCTTTTTCATTAAGCTAAGGATAGCATGTGACTCCCTCATTAACAGCAGCTAATTACTGTATGTTTGTGGACAGTTTTCCCTGCATAGGATTCTGTTCAAATTTAATTAAATGAGATGCATTTATTTAATGACAGCTAATAAAAGTGATATAAAGCATGTCCAAATCAAGGTACTCATAGAAAGAAGCAAGCATTCTGGAAAAAAAAGATAATGAAGAAAATACTCTTATTATATCTGCTGTTTGACATTCATTAAATTATAAGTGTTCTATAGGCTGCATGGGACAACTTATTCTGAAAAAGCAGACAGCAAAGAACCTTTCAACGTTGTAAATATTTATTCCATTTATGGCAGGTCTTCCAATGCCTGGTGCCCTTCAAATATGTTAGGTTACTTCCTTAATAGTTCCCCAATTATCTAACTGCCAGGCAAAGGGCATGTTATCTTGAAATTATAGGAATTGTAGCCCAATACATCTGAAAAGAGTAAGGCTGAGAAAAGCTAACTTTGATAACACTTAGAAAAGAAAATCTGGATTTAGTTTTAACAGTAAAGGAAAAATAAACCAAAAAATTACTCAAAGTACAAAATCCCCTGTTTCTTTCTAGATCTTGATTAAAACCAACTCTCAGTACTTTACAAGCCTTGTTCAATTCTTCATTTTGTACTCTTAGTTTTACTAAGAACAAATGATTGGATGTCTGATGCATTGTTCCTGCTTCATGAAGCAAAGTAAAATTCACTACATCTGATTATGGAAAGTAAAGCACATTGCCACTTCCTTAAGGTCTACCTCCTGGCACCATATGCAGGATCTGTTTAGGGAGGAATAACCCATAGAATATCTAGCTTTTAAAAATACTGCAGAATCAAATTAGGTGTAATTAATTGTTCTTACTATGTTTTCAGGCTGCTTTATTTTCCAATGGAACTGATGCTTATTTTGAATTATTTATTTATTTATACCACTGTATGCAAAAATGAATTTATATTCTAAGCTTTACCTAGTATGGAATAGAAGCTTTCCCAAACTTTTTTGTCTTCATCTTTATCTCACACAAAGCCATAAGCTACTGTATGTTCATGTATTTTGTGGATAGTATTTTGGTTACATTCTCCTAAAACCTTCAATTGTCTTCTGCCATGACAAAGCAATGTAGTAATGTCATGTGCTTTACAACCACATCACTGTCAAATTCCGGTCCCAATTACCATTGTAACTCAAGAACTATCTGTAAGCTGAAATGCATTGGAGGGGAGGGATTTCACAGGGAGTAAAACAAATATTATATAAACAAATGAAAGGCATAAGATATAAGGAGAAGGGCAGTAGCACATGTCAAGAGTATCTGAAAGTCTTTGCCAAGGTCAGATTAGACATGAATCAGTGGTGTGATACAGTGCTAAAAAAACAAATGGTAGTTTGGAGTTCATTAAGGGGGCATAGAGTCAAGATCACTGGAACCAATTGTTCCATTCTTTACTAGCTAGACCCCATATAGTAAAGTGCATGAATTTCTGGGCAGCACAGTTCAAAAGGAGAGTGACAAATTGGAGAAAGGTCAGAGGAGAGCTACCAAGATGGTAAAGAGTCTGTAAAGTAAGCCTATAAAGAAAAGTTAAAGGAACAGGGCATATTTGACCTACCATAGAGATAATTGAGAGCAGATGTGTTAGCAGTGCTTATTTTATCCGACGGGTTGTAACATAAGGAAAGGAATGGACTTATTCTATATTACTCCAGAAGGCAAAAATACAACCAGCAGGTTAAAGTTAAAAGGAAGTTGGTTTAAACTACAGGTCAACTCATAAGTTGCCAATCAGTGGAACAGGTTGCCAGATGAAGCATGAATTCTCCTTCACTTGAAAAGTATAGAGGCTGTATGATCATTTGTCAGAGGTGTTCTGGTAGACTTGAGCATGGAGCAATGGACTAGATGACCATTAAAATCATTTTTAATTCTATGATTGTCTAATTGTCACTCTGTGTCCTTGCCTATTTTGTAGGGGTAGGATGGATGGGAATAATGGATAATGGTATGTTAGCAGAAAGTGCTAAACAAGATAGAAAAGAAGAGTGTTTGCCAGACATTTGGAAAGATGGATTAGCAGAAAATGAATGAGAAACTTAAAAGATTGCCAGCTAGCTATCTCTTTCAAAGTTGGCAGTTCTGGAGGCAGCAAAATCCAGTATTTTCTATGTTCTTCCAAGGAAAACCCTAAGTTGATAAGATTTTCACAATCTCTCAATCAGTAGCTTACCAGTAGCTTGCCAATTGTGCAGGCAAACAATTTTAGACCCTGCATTTAATGAGGTTATGGGCTATCCTCCTTAGATGGTAAATTTGGGGCAACATGTGATACATCAAACCCTGGGGCTGGCTGGCAGTTTGAATCTCACCAGGTTCAAGGTTGACTTGACTCAATTTTCCATTCCTTCTGAGATGGGTAATTGAGGCTTCAGATTGTTGGGGACAGTATCCTGACTCTGTAAACTGCTTAGAGAGAGCTGTAAAGCACTGTGAAGTGGTGTATAAGTCTAAGTGCTATTGCTATTGCTACTGCTTTGAGTGGTTGCTGTTTCAATTGTATAGTTCCCAGTAGTTCCCATGGTAGTAAACTAACTCCATGAAGTCATAGGGTAGGGATTTGTCTTGCAGGTTATAAAGAAGATGTGGCATCTGAAATGTTACAAACAAGAAATCTATACATCAATGAATATTGATTATTCTAAGGTATTGAGAAAATGAACTTGAATATAGGCATTATTGAACAACTCATGTTAATTTTAAAGCACTCATTCTTGTTCCATATTCCTTTCCTATATTATCTTAGAAGACCTGAAATTCTTTATCCTAAATGTTCACTTTATGGATTACAACACTGACTTTTATTCAAGACTTCATTACTGCCTTGCAGATGTCTCACAAATACATTCTGCAGGTTTTATATCAGGCATAGTGTTTGAACACACTGGATTCTTTTATAAAAATAATAAAATGTCTGGAAACTGTGGTTCCTATCATTCACTGTTCCTTTTTTCATGTTCATGTGCAATATAGTTGGCCCTTTGGCAAACATTGTAACAAAAGAAATCAGTGTCTGCAGAATTGTCATGATTGTCTTAAGATTAGCTGGAGCAAATATTTGCAGGCTAATTCATGTGCCATTTGTCTGGATCCTGACCTGTATTATGTATATTTCAGTAAGATATGGACCGGTTCTGTTAGTGTGGCTTGGTGGGTGTGCCACGGGAAGGATATTCTATAAAATCTCCAGTCAGAGGTGGTATTTGCCGGTTCTCTGAACTACTCAAAATTTCCACTACCGGCTCTCCAGAACTACTTAGAACCTGCTGAATACCACCTCTGATATGGGCCTGCAATTACTACCACTTCCACTGGAACACAAGCCATCTCTAAAAACTTGCAATGTCCCTAAACAGAATTAAGAACCAAACAACAACAACACCCCACTTATGAAGATACCTCTTCCAAGAGCAAGAACTACACAGCTATCATTGTGCAGCAATGTTGATTTATTTAAAATTATCTTTTCCTTTATTAGTACTAATTTAAACAGTTTTTTTTAAAAAAGTGAACATCTTTTGTAAGATTAAATATATATTCTAAACTCCCCCCAGAATGTATTTTGCAAGAAGATGTAAATAAGGCATCCAAATAAGGCATCCCAGCACTCCACAGGTTATTCTGTCTTTCTAGGATATTACTTATGCCTTCCAGTGGGAAAGGGTCCATTTGCCATCTGTCAAGTTGTACCCCTTTGCAACATAGGCTTGAAGCAATGGTGCCATCTGGTTCTCCTAGACTGCATCAATGTCCATTTGAAAACATCACCAGAAAATAACATTAGCCAGAAATAATTTTAAAGAGAACTCATAGATTTGGAGACTAAAATAAAACTAAAGACTTGTTACTTGGGGAATGGATTTTCCTCCCTTTTTTCTTCCCTCCATCTTTTTCTCACACATATATTTATATTATAAAATAAATCATGGTTTCAAAGCTACTGCTTTGCCATTGCCAAAAGCACTTCCATGACAGTAATTTCAACAGAGATCTCCAGGATGGTGGACCTAATGACCTAGCTGAACATAATGATCCTTTCTCTCTAGCATGCTATTAGACTGCTAAATTGCTGTTTGGCCGCAATTTCTCTTTATTGGGTTATTCCAGCTTTCAAAGGTTGTTGTCTCTCTGTTAAGTTTGAGTGATCACCCTTTCTTTTTTCTGAGAGACAGCTTTGTGAGTGTGAGAGAATAATACATAAATCCTGATCCACTACACAGCATCATACATGGTTAAAAATTATCTGCTCTAATTGTAGTTAAATCATTAGTTTGGAAATAAAGTAAGGTTATCCCAAGGTAAAGTAAGCATTTCTATATTTTCAAAACAAAAAGAAACAAATTCATGTAACTTAAAAATATAAAGACCTATGTACTTCTAATGCTTTCAGAATTTTGAAGGAGTCAGCTTGAGGGAAAAATAGCCCCACTGGACTGGGCACTGGATTCCAGAAGGACCTACTGTAGCTCACTAATGGAATGTATGCTGTGCATGAATAAATTCTTGAATTCAATTACTGGTCTTCTCAGTAGAGATATTCAGATGACAGGAAATATTCTTGTTTGGAAAACCTGATGTCATGGCCCCATTGGATCCTGGTTCATGGGATAGCACAGAAATAAAGGACTTCACTGAAGCCTTTTCCCACATATTATGGATCATAACACCTACAGAGATATAACTAGTCAGAGTACAGCAGCCTTTCTGTGAATATCCCCCAGAATGGACAGACCTGGCTGGACATGAGACATTGCAACACAAAGAGAGGCAAGGTGAGATCAGCTGAGGAGCCCAGAAGAGTGAGCAATGTAAGCACTACTAGTTAGCTGGTGTAAAACTGGTTAATCCCCTGCAGTGCACCAAAGATAGACGCTCAAGCACCAAACAGAATGAATTAGCAATCTAGGTGGTAAAGACTGCATTGTATCTAGCATGTGTAAGATCTCCCTGATATTGTACACCATAGGCTAAATAAATAAATTTCTACCCTTAATTGTCCAAGCTATTATTGCAAAAAAGAGGTAACAAAATTGTGCCATCTTTTAATACAATCTGTGCCTTGGGAACATCTCCCTAAATTCATCAAAATGTCAGATTGTAATTTGTAATATGAAGAAATAAGAAAATAATACATAATCCAGCATTCTGTTCCCCCAAGTATTTAATCTGGTATATTTGAGAAATTCATTAGCATACTATGTTTGTTAATAACATTATCTCTTGTAAAGTGGCTTATTTTCCTTTTGAAACTTTCCAATGTTTGTCCAATAGACAACGTGATATTAAATTCTAGATGGTTTAGTTATGCTTTGTTGAAGAAACACCATTTTCAATTTATTGTTTATACTTACAGGGTGACAGGTTTTGATATTATGAGAAATTAAGAAAAAAAATCTGTCTGCATCTTTTATGACCTGATATGTCTCTTGCGATTAGAGCACAATTGATTGCAACATACGAGGAGATGCTTTTTAGAGAGACTCTTAGCATTATCATTTGTTCCATTTCATTATTTACACAGTAGCTGTATAACACTTTGTAAGCTGTTTTAGTTAGCTGAGTGGTTTAACAAATATTTTCTTTTATCTAGTGAGTTAATCTCTTATACTGTTTCTTACTTTCAGCTACTGAGAATCAGTAGATTTTTAATAACAGACTTGGAAAAAGAGATACTGTTTGCCAACTGGGAAAGCACACTTGTTCTTCTTAATGATGATGTGCGAACAGTCACAGTTAGCATGGATTCTGTATTAAACATGGCTCTGCATTTTAAGTTTTGTTTGGATCAGTGAGGTAATTAAATCTCTCTGTTATTACTGCAACCTCTCATTTTCAGTATCAAGACTGAAACAGCTGGAGAATACAGTCTGCAGAGAATTCCCATTCCACTCTAAAGTCCAATATTAGGCTCTTGGAAATAGATGAGCCAACTCAGGGCTGTATTGGAGAAAAATCTGTTATGTCTCATTGCCCAGAATCAAAATGATTAAAAAAAAACAAGCTGCTGTTTTGGATTGTACTTGAGTGGTGTCTCTGTGGAAATGGTTGCTGTAGCTTATACACAAGAGCTAAGGGATACACAAGAGCTAAGGGAATTAAAGTAGATGAAGACATGCCTAGAACACCACTGGAGAAAGATAAGATGAGCTAGCGCTGCTATTAAGAGCCTGCCTTGTGCTGGTGAGGTCAGCAAAACCTAATTATTTCTCTGCCCTTATTGCATCCACAGTCTCCCAGCAGCCCTGTTCCAAGTGAGTTCTCCCTCTCTGGTATGGGTAATATTGAGATTCACCTACCGGGTCTCTGTGAAGAATATACGGTAGTGGATGAAATCACTTATGCTTGTCCTTTGACCTTGGAGAAGAAACAGTTATGAGGACTAGGTTTTGCAGGATTATCTGGGGTAAATTTGAATCCAATGAAGCTGAGAAACAGGTACTAATTCAGTCATTTCAGTATTAGAGCCATGGCCATCCTGGCTGGCTCATAGGAGGGAACTTTCAGGCAAAATGCACAACTTTCAGGCAGAATTCAGACCAAGTTATGGGACTAGCCATCTTGATGACTCTGATGAGAATGGAATTGGAATAATGCATCCATACTTGTTCATCTTCATCTTTCAGTGGCCTTTAATACTATCAATCATAGTATCCTTCTGCTCTGGCTTTGGGAGTTGGGGCGGGCACTGTATTGTGTTGGTTTTTCTTCTTCCTCCAGGGTCAGTGTTGATAGCTTTGTGGAATGCCTCATGGCATGGTTCTTTCTTCTTGCCTATTTTATATCTACATGAGACCTCTGGGTGATGTTTGATATGTGCATAGTGGATAGTGGGACAGGCAGCATATAAATTTAATTATCTAAATTAATTAATTGAATAAATAAATATGCTATGATACGCAGCTTTACATCTTTACCCCAGGCCTTCTAAGGAATGCCATGGATGTCCTGTGTCAGTACCTAGAATTGTGTAGGCCTGGATGGGGCACAATGTGCTTTGATTTAAGCCAAACATGGCTGAGTGGGTCTGGGTATTTAGGCCCTCTGGTGACAAATTTTTCCCATCTTTGATCCTGGATGATGTGGCACTGCCCCAGACAGACCTGAAGCACAAACAGTGGGTCCTTCTGGACTCATGGGTCTTCCTAGAACAGTAGGGATGACAGTAGTGCTAGGAGAACTTTTGTACACTTTAGGTTGTATCCCAGTTTTGCCCATTCCTCAGGTTGTCAGTGATGTTGGATATATTTAACCACTATGGGAACTACATTGGCTCCCTGGGTTAATGCAGGTCAAGATGCTGATCATCACCTTTAAAGGCCTTCAGTGCTTTGGACTGGAACTGTCATTTCTCAGTGGTTTCTACCTATCCAATCTATCCAAGGCAGTTTGGGCATGGTATCAATCCTATCACTCAAGGAATGTCAGCTAGCAGATATGCCTTTTCTGATTATATACCTGCCTTCTGGAACATTCTCCTGATTGCAGTTGAGGATGACCCTACTCTTATTGGCCTTCATAAGACTTTCAGGACCAAAGTGTGTGAAAGGTCCTGTTTCCTAACTATACTGACATCTATAATGACATGATTTCTTGGTTGCCATCTATATTTATTTTGCATTAAATTATAAATGTTCTTAATTGTTTTACAATTATTCCTTGCTTAATTCCTTGAGATGGGTGGCTATAGAAATGGACATGAATCAATAAATATGCAAAAGACACACTGCTGTTCTTTTTTTTTAAAGAGCTGAATAAACCTATATTACAACCAACAGATGAATGGTGCCAAACCACTTTGCTGTGGTTTTTAAAGAAGCACTATTAAAATATCTTCTTAAAATGTTCATCATAGTTTTGAGATGCTTTTGTGATGTGATGAAATATGCAGAAACAATAACTCATGCATAGATAAACATTAATGCCAAATTTCAGACAGATAACCCGAGGGATTTGGCATTAAGGAAAGGAATACTGATAAGAAATTGTGAATATGATAAAGCTGATTTTCAGGGCTTGAGATGAAAATGTAATTAATGTGGGGTTTCCACCCCACAAAAATATTTGAAGATGTACCCAAATGTTATGGATGAAAGGAAAAAATTGAGATAAAAAGAGTGGTACAACTAAATGGTGTTTTGTTTTGCTAAGATATTTTAGTTTCCAAAAGGCTGCTGTGATTGGGATCACAGGTTTTGATTTGAAGACACATCTGTTATAGTTCTGTGAACTTTGTCCCTATGCACGATATGTTTGGAATGTTTTCATTACTTAATCAATGCTAGTTGATACATGGATATCAATAATTCCATTCTATGAAGTTGTAAATGTTAGTAATTATAAGAACACAATAGTCAAGCCAATTGTCTTTAATTTGCTAATGCTATTTGTGACTGAATTAAAATACTAAAATGCTTTCAAATACCAATCTATTTCAGAATTTGTACAATCAACATGTTTCAGGATACTGAATTAGATATAGGGAGAGATAGGCCATGTCTTACAAACTCTTGGGAATACCTTATTGTAACCAGTTTCACATCAGACTGAGAAAGCCTTTGCCTTAAGGCAAATAAGGAAAAATGAACATTTTAAATCCTTAATTTCACTTACTCTGCTCATGCATTTATTTCTGAGCTAGAAAACACTATTTTTTCATTTTTAATGAGTTGCAACAAACACTATTTGAAGCTGCCTAAAATTTTGTTTGTATTTTAGCAGCCATGTGTCACTGCTGAATTTATACTTTGGTAATGGCCCTTTTCTTGAACCACTGTATGCCTTTTCTTTATTGATCTTGTGTGATAAATTTGCAAAAAAACACAAAAAACCTCTGACTATGCTACATGCACAAAACCTCTCTTTCTTTCCTCATGACTAGAGGTATTAAGCATTTGAAAAAGGAAAGGCTGGCAAGAGTAAAAGACAAAATGGCTTAAAATGGATAAGAGTAGAGGGGAAAAAACAATTCTAAAAATTGCTGACTTTTCTGCCCTGTGCTCTGGTAGTAATTGCATGAGCCCACAGGGCACCCAGCCTATGAAAGCAAAAATCTGCTAGGTGAGTTAGGTTTTCCTGGGTTAAAGATAAAGAAAATGTTCTAAAAGGAGCACGTAAACTTTTCCAAAAGGAGTTGATTTTTGGAATACTAAGTAGTTTATTCTTTTCCAGTTTCTCTAAGAAGTGAGGATTCAAGGTCATAGGAAGTGGACAACAAAGAATTAGTTTGTAAGGTAACGGCCAAATGGATGTATCTTCTTCCTAACATGACTTCCCTCAAATCCTGCATGATTTAAGGTAAGCTATTATGCTGGCTCAATATTGCTAAAGAAAACAATTACTGTCATGCTTCTAATTTCTTTTGCAGCCTTGAAAATCACTTTAGTTATTGCACACCCTAATTACAACCCTTGCTTTACTTCTCCAAAGAATCCTCATTGCTAGTAGAAACTTGGTTTGCTATTAAGGCCTTCCCCCTCCTATTCCATTTTCAAGATTCCTTGTTTAGCAACTCCCCCAATTTAAAAATTTCTATTTCTTCAATATGAATGAATGGACAGTTGGCATTTGTTTCTCAGCAAAATGGATATATTTTGTACTGGCCTGGAACATAATTGAATTAGCTCCATACTTATTCATAACTCAAATTTATATCAATCAATCAAATTGTATTTCAGTCACAGGTCAGTATTACAAATAAAAGCATTAAAAACAATAATAATAAAAAGTAAAAATAAAAGACAAAATAAAATATCAGTTGGTAGTATGGATAATCAGATATTATCAGAGGGGTTATCAGTGGGCACAAATATGTATACACATATACTACATTACTGTATGTTGCATATCTACATATGCATTTCAGTTTTAATTGCTTTTGTATTCTCTGGAGGATAATATGTATAAATTGATAATATGTTTTATTGAGAATTGGATTCAAGTTCAATTATTCATAGCACTACGATTCTCTAGATTTCACTCTGATTAGCCGTTTAGGTGTTCTTCCAGCTTCTTTTAAAGGAAGGATTCTTCAAGTTGCCAAGTCAAACTATTCATCAACTATTCAGCCTTGGTGGCTCAGGCTGTAAATGCCTGCTCTTAAGATCCAGCTGTCTACAATTACTGTAGGCTCGAATCCCACCAGGCTCAAGGTTGACTCAGCCTTCCATTCTCGGGGTAGGTAAACTGAGGACCCAAGATTGTTGGGGGCAATTAGCTGACCTTGTAAAAATGCCGCTTAGTAATAAGCAGGCATATACAATGGAATGAAGGCTATTGCTGAGCGCATTGGGTTGTGCTCCAAAAATTGTAAGCCGCCCTGAGTCTTCGGAGAAGGGCGGCATATAAATGTAATTAAAAAAAAAAATTACCACCTTCACCTACCACAATTGTTTTTCTTAATATTTAGCTTAAATATAACCCCTGTTAAGTTACTTAAATGAAATGAAATCTAACTTCCACTCTTAACTTTGAAAATTGCAAACTGATAATTTACCCACTGAGTGCAAGTAAAATGATTGTATGACCTCTGCTTATACTACAAAGAAGCTAATATGTTTAATTTACAAGAAGAACTTCATATTTGCAACACCATGAGTTTTGAACGATGGCTAGAAATCAAATCACAGTTTTTAAATAGCCATAATTAATTTACTAAACTAACTCAAGACTCTGTATAATTGCTGGGTTTGAAAATGCATTGAAATTACAGCCACCCGTTTATGGTACTGAGGCCAGTGGTCGGTTTAAATTTTTTTTACCACTGGTTCTGTGGGCGTGGCTTGGTGGGCGTGCTTTGCGTGTACACACAGTAAACACATGCTTTGCACGTACGCAGTGGATTTGCTACTAACCTTCTGCAATCCTGCATTCTCCCTGTGTCTTCAACAGCTGACGCACGGCAATCCGCTGTGCCATATGAAGCAGCTGAGCTTCAAAACCAGGAAATAAAGGTCAGTATAGAGCCGGGGTGGGCAGGCGAGGCTAGCAGCTGATCATCGGAGTGAACTGGTTCACTCACAAATGATCCTGGGAGCTACCGGTTTGGAAAGTGGAATACCACCACTGACTGAGACAGGGTGAAAGTCGTGTGTACTACCAGGGAGAGCCCTTCATCCCTCCCTTGCTTCGCAGACCTTATAAAGGAAGGGAACTTTCAACAGGCCCTTTCTTGATGATGAGACTGAGGGGGCAAATTCAATTCTGACAACATGATGTATCCTGATGCTGCACCATGGATTGTCAGGCTCCCAAGAAAAACATATGGAGTAGGGGTGGGATTTAAATTTTTTAACAACCGGTTCTGTGGCCATGGCTTAGGTGGTAGGCATGGCTTAGGTGGTGGGTGTGGCTTGGTGGTCATGTGACTGGGTGGACATGGCTTGGTGGTCACGTTATTGGCTGGGCATGGCCAAATCAATATCACTCACATCGAGGCACGCATCTCCTTGCCTGGCCTCTCGTAACTGTGGGGATGCTGCAACAGTCCTAAGTGTGAAAAATGGTCATAAGTCACTTTTTTCAGTGCCACTGTAACTTTGAATGGCCACTCCACACAAGCAAAGTACCAGCAAAGGAGGGAAAAATAACTCCAGAAAAGTTCCTGAGACAGGAAGTCTAGTCCTGCCAAGAATGTAATAAGGGTTAATGGAGAGGCAGTTTCTGTAAGCAACACCAGAATGTTTTCTTCCTGTCTTCCTTACAGGATTAGGCCAGTAATTTCTTCTAACAACCAGTTCTCCGAACTGCTTAGAATGTTAACAACCATTTCTAGTGAATAGGTGCGAACTGGTAGAATCCCACCCCTGATATGGAGTTACTTCTGAGTAGTTTTATTTATTGTTCTTCTTTTATGAACAGAATCTTGCTAGACTGAAGCAACTATTGACATAACTCTAGATATACTTTGGGAATTACTAGGGAGGAACTGTTTTAACCCTCTTCCTGCCACAAAATTTTTTCCAGCTCTATTGTCTTTTTGTTCTCCAGAATTCAACACCCTCCTCCTGTACATTTCACCACATGGTTATGATCCAACCACATCTAGTAGCCCTATAGAAGAACGCAAAGAATTACGGTTTTCTGTATTTTCTTCCTACCATTTCATAGTACTCAGACTGTTCACAGGGAAGAATCATGTTTATTTTAAAAAAATATTGCTGGTAGAGAATATGTCATCTCTTCCAGCTTTTCCTAAAAGTTCCAGAAGACTAATGTTAATAGTTTACATATATTGGTTATAAAAGCCCATACAACCACAAGATGGCAGAAAACAGACATACAATTCTGTTTGTACTTTGTCAAAAGTTGACTGATTTTTTTGCAGCTCAGATACAAGTTAGAAGTGGACAAAAAAAAAGAAAAAAAAGAAAAAGTACCTTACCTAAACCATACAATATTTGATACCACATTCTTCCTATATTCAGCTATTTTTGAGACAGGGCCTTTCATTTCAGTATGAAAAATGTAAGCAGAAACTCTTATAGCTATCGTGGAAATTAGGGCTGGCATTCAGGCCATTAGTATGTATATGGACAAGGTCTTCACCTATCTTTGATCTGTCTGTTCTTTTACAGACATAATTCCTTGCTCTTTTTTCTTTCTTTTTGCTGCTTAGACTTTGCCTGGAGAAATATATGCAGTTCTTTAGAATAAAGAATTAAGGAGCCAGGTCCTCAATTCTTTATTCTAAATGTGATGTCTTGCTTTGAAAAAAAAATTGTATTCTCTGAAATATCTACCCCTTTTTAGTTCATTATCTTTTTTAAAAATCCAGATCACTTAATTCTTAAGGTGCCAGATTTTAGGAATGCTTATTTGACTTTTTTTTGTCCTTCTCACAAACAGACACCCCTGCATCAAAGTTGCACATTTTGCTATACATATTTAGAAACATTTTCTCCATTGTAGGATTTATGTCACCTCTAAACTCTTTGTTGAGTTTTTGTTTTCCAAAAGATGTTTGTTTCCAAAAGACTTCTAGATCTTATATGCCAATGCATCCCCAAAATGCAAGAGAAAAGGTTCTGTGTTTTTATGATTCTGGAGTAGCAATGGGTCTTTTTCCCTTTCTTTCTGAGATGGTATCCCATTCCTCAACTGAATGGGAAAGATTTTGAGGCTGGGAAGCCCACGTGAGCATCAACTCCTTCCTAAGATCAGCATCTAACATGTTTCCCTGAACAGCAGCCTATAATATTACAATCTGAAACATCTGTGCAGTAGACAGAAATGAACCATAATTTGATGGTATGTTAACATTGTTTCATGGAAGTCAATGGAACTGTGCTGAGTAGCTACATCTCAGAAACTGGCCCCAAAATGGATCCCCCTAGGCAAAGAAAATGCTTGTGGCTATTTTGCCACAAGAGATTTCTTGTAGCATAAAACTCTGCAAAAATAGACAATGTAAGTTACATTTCTTAAGTTATTAAAACCCATGTTCTTGTAAATGTAAAGCAAACTAACTTGCAGAATACAAATTAGATTCCTGCTTCCTGTCAGTTCTAATGGCTGCACTTGTTTTATATGTTGCATCTTTTCTTTACAAGTAATGCTATCATCACATGGCTCATCTTACTGTCATACTGAGCAATGAGTGATGGGCCTAAGTCCCTGATCACCTTCTCAAAAGTGACTGAAACAAGAAAGTTGGCTGGGCATGAATCTTGTTTCTCCAGGTTATATGCCCTACTATTAATTTTTAAAAGAGAGAAAGTTTTGGAGTACTAGATAGCTGGTATCTTCCAGACCTGGAGGGAAAAACAACATTGCAGAGAGATAATATCATGTATCATGTATACCTAAGGTCATACTGTCAATGCAACAATTTCTGTATTTTTAATGAACACATTTCTGAATTAAGCATAGTGAAGCAGAAAGAGTACAGATTGTGCCTGAGGTAGATATAATACCTCCCCATAAGGTAGGTTTGTGCTTACCTTCTATAGAAGAGAGATATTAATTTCAGCACACATTATTTATTTATTCATTTGAATTATATATAGAGTTGGTCATCTTATCATTCTATGCTCCAGGGTGAATCTGTAGCAAGATTCAAATCTAACGAGAGTACTTTAAAAAAAATAGTAGAACTATAAGAAAAAAGGACATGATCTGTTCTTTTTGGTCAATTTCATGTTTTCTTATCAATGGTCCATTTCACATGTTGATCAGACATCACTCATTGTCATCACAGTTGTGAATGGGAACATCTCTCTGTTCAGAATTATACAACCTACCTCATAAGTGAAAAAAAGTTGCTTGTAAAGCAGTTGAGAGATGAATGTTGATTTAATAAACTAAATTTGGCACTGGTGAACCATTGGCTTTTCCCATGCATTTAGATGTCATAGAAGAGCAAGTGTAATATTTGTACCTAGAAAATTAAATATATCATACCATATTCGGAACTGTAGGAAGTTAGCACCCACACCTCTCCTAGGAAATTGAAATATCCTAGGAAATATTAAAAAGGCAGAATATTTCCCCTAAAAAGAGTAGAAACTCAAGAGCAGAAACTCACCTCAGAAGTAGAAACTCACCCCTACCTACAAGAGCCTTGGTGGTGCAGGCTATTAAATGCCTAGCACTTAGTTCCAGCTGCCTGCAATTACTGCAGGCTCAAATCCCACCAGGCTCAAGGTTGACTCAGCCTTCCATCCTCTTGGGGTAGGTAAATTGAGGACCCAAGATTGTTGGGGGCAATAAGCTGACTTTGTAAAAATGCCGCTTAGTAATAAGCAGGCATATACAATGGAATGAAGGCTATTGCTGAGCACATTGGGTTGTGCTCCGAACATTGTAAGCCGCCCTGAGTCTCCGGAGAAGGGCGGCATATAAATATGAATAAAAATAAAATAAAATAAATAAAATACCTTTGTTAATGGGTGGGCCATTAAGGCCTGGGCCAGAATACTTTACCTAACAAAGATCTCCAGGTAAAGCTATAGCAATTGCCAAAAGCCCTTTTCAGTGCATCATCATCCAGCAAGGCTCAACCAAGCGTGGAACTCAGGACAGCCTACAGAGTTGCCCCTTCATGGGAGTCTGACAACCAATCAGAATACAAGATCCAATTCAAATCCCAACAAAGGTTATAAAACCCAGGCACTCTCAGCACCTCAGCCCTTTCTTAATCTCTTCCTTCACCTCAAAGTATGTGATCATCCTTTCTTTTCACTTTGGAGCTTCAAGCCATGTGGTCCTCCTGTTCACCATTAAACCTTCCAAACAGCCTCTATGTTTCCAGTGACTTTTCCCCCACTTGGAACTGAACCCAGAAATTTTTTCTTCCAACAGAACCACATATAGTTAATATCCTGAAAGTCATAACATTTCATTATATTCTTTATTTCGTATTTTACCTGGCTGTCTTTATGATTTTTAAGAGAAGCATATTGACTTTATATAACCACTTCATTTATGAGTAATGCACAAAGGTGGATTTTTTCCCCTTCACAGATCTGATTAGGAAAGGTAAATTACCCACCAGATTATATAAAATATTTTGACAAGCTACAATAAAGAATGTGAAGTAAATACATTCAAATAACAGAATGCAAAAGCAGGTTTTCTCCTTGGTTTACTAAATAGTTCTGCCTTTGAACAGTTCAGCTGTATTTTGTTTATTATTCAGTGCTGATATTTTACTCTTGCTGTAATGATAAACAAGCCAACTAACAGAAGAAACCACAAATTAGCAGTTTGCTTATCAGTATACCAAAACATAAAGAACTTATTCCAAGAGATGTGAATATAATGAAAAGCAACAAAGACTGCATCTCATGATGGGAAACACGTACAACCTCCACCAGTTTGATTTGTAATTTTGTTTGTTCTTCTCCTAAAAATAGCTCCTTTAATTCCAGAATCAATTCAAAACCTGCTGTGTGCCCAATCACATTAGTGCCTCCATTTTCCCAAGCGTGTTGAAACTTCCATACATGGTTGCCATAGTATAGTAGATAATGATGAATTAATTGTGTTGGCAGCCCAAAGGCAGAGATGATCTCTCCTTTCCATACCTTATTACTCTCCTTGGTAGCTAGTGCATTGCAAAAGCAAATTTCAAGGAAGGAGGATGGAGGAAAGAAAACACTCCTAACTGCAAGATAGGGGGTAATAATTCTCCAATTCAAAGTAAATCCTGAACTGAAAAGATCAGGGAAGTGACCCTATTTAGATTATTGCTTGCTTATTTCATGATGGACCAATATTATGATGGACCAATAGTAAAGGAGAATACTTATAGCTCAGGGTTGAAATGAAGGGTCCTTGATGCTCTCTGAGCTTAGATATTTTCTTGCTGATGTTTCATCACCAAGCTAGGTAACAACATCAATGCTAGTAAGGAGTGGGACTTGCTCTCAGTGTATATATTTTAGTGGCTTGGTGGGGATGATCTTAGAGGCTCTTTGGTGGGGGTGGTTTTATAGGTTCTTAGAGGTTCACTATTCATCTTTGCCCTTTATATAATTTCATCTTCATTCTTCCAACAATTGTCATGTGTATTACTTTCAAAAATGTACATCTTTCCAACCCTATGTTTGCTGTATTTTCTTTGGATTATTTCTTTTTGCTGGGGTCCATGCCCTTATTTATGGGTGAATCTTGCCAGTGTCCCTTAAAACATTTTCCTTTCTGTTAAAATTATTGCTCAAATTACTGTATTTTCTCACAAAATGGTTCTATTAAGATGAGCACTTGATCCATGCCATCCTTCTGAGTGAAGAAGGCTTGACAGTCATATTCATATAAAAATAACACAACGGCATTACCCTCCTTTCATTATATCCATATGCCTGAATCTGTTTACTTGGTTACTTTATTTGAGAAGACTGCCCAACTCTATAAAGACTCTGGACAGTGTTCAACATTAAAAACAGCAATCAAAAACAGAAAAGAACATTACAAGTCCCAGAAGAAAAACATCGAACTAAACATATAAAAAATCCTATAAGGGACTCTTTATGGCCACCCTCTACCCTATCCTAAGGCCTGAGGAAAACATCATACATAAGTTCTTTCCTCACCATCTTCCTGCATGACTGTAGTGGCACAATCCTACACAAGAATGTAGGTTTCAAATCTCAGACCTCAGAAGCGCACTGGCTCTACCATCCTGGTCCTACCTCCTGCCCCTTTGAATAGGAGCTTGGTAATCCTTGCTATACCATCTTACTTCTGTAAACTGCCTGCCCTGGCTTCTTCCCTGTAACCTCACTGTTTTTCAAACCTGCAATCTTTTTGACTAACATAAAATAAGTGGTGGGTAATAAATAACATTTATAATGAAACCCCCTGGCTTTGTAGCATAAAGATGTGTAACATCTGGTTTTATTAATTCAATTTGGGAGATTAAATAACTTCTGAGGGTTATACAAAATCAAACTTTATTATTGCAAATAGCCCTTCAAAATATATGATATAGTATATGAGGCAGAATTCCAAAAATACATGCCATGCTCTCACCACTCACTATTGTTAGTAATGTCAGCAAAAGACATGGCTTTCAAATTATTTATGAAGAAATTAATGATGAGAAAAGTAAAACTTTTAACAATCTGAAATGATATAAAATGCCCTTCTTATATAGAGAAGCAGGAATGAAAATAAGGTTTCTAACAGATACAGACAACATTAAATTGTAAAGCAACATCAAACTAAAGCAGTTACTGTTATGTATGCAGGTTTAAAGTCATTGGTTTAGTTTGAACTGTTCTTGTAAAATGTAAGAAATGATTGGTTTAAAAAGTGCGGGAAAACCCTGCACTCTGATTGGCTGGCAACTGCGGCTGCTGGCTATAAGTAGCAGCCACAGCCCAGCCAAAGTAGGTTCGTTCTGAGCTGTAGTCACTAATAAACAAAGAACTTGAAGCGTCTGTCTCTTCATGCAAACTTAACAGTTACTATTCCTTAAAGATAACTTGAATTCCAGAACAAAGTGTTCTGCTTCTTTATACCAGCACCTCAATTGATTTCTTGGGTTAATTCCCATCAACCGCAATGATGTTGGGGAGATAGTGCATTCTACTTGCTTTCCTACTTCAAACACAGAAATGCTTCTCTCTCTATTCTTCCTTTGTCTTTCAAAATATGGTTAAAAGTATGCACATTTTCTCTACCAAGGATGGGAGAAATTGAGGAAATCTGTATGTGCATGTGCTAAAAAATGGTGTATATTCAACTCATAACAATTGGCATTTAGACAAGCAGGAAAAGTTCAATATTGTGAATGTTGGTTAGCTTTCCACCCACCTATTCCCATTCTCCTGTTGGAGAATGGGAGTGTATTCCAGGATGGCTTCTATTTTGCCTCTGAATGATTTGGAACCTTATTTTATCAAGATTCTGCAAGCTTTGGAGCTGTAAATCATAATCTCTATGATTCATTATCCTAATTGCAGTGGTTGTCTATAGCAGCATTTCTCAACCTTGCTAATTATAAGTTGGGTGGACTTCAACTCCCAGAATACCCCAACTGGCATACTGGCTGTGGAATTCTGAGAACCCAAGTCCACAAATTTGAGATTTGGCAATGTGGAGGAAGATTTATCTATAATAAAAATAGTAAAAGTAGTAGTAAAAATAAAAATATTCCAATGCTGCAAACCAATTTAACACATGCTCTGTAAAGGTCCCTATGTTAGTAATTAGGTTTTGACTCTTTGTCAAATTTTGGTGTACACATTAATAAAGCATGGCTATTTCCTAATGCAGTGTTTCTTAATTTTTTCTCTTTCCCAGAACCATTTTGTACTTGTAAAAATCATGGAGACTCCAAAAGAACTTTTTATATAGGTTATATTTATTGATATTTATCATATTAAAAATAAAAATAGATGCTCTCACTGCTGCAACAACTTCTCACAATCATCTGATGGGAATTTACTATTGCATTGTATTTCAACATAAGCTAACAAGTCATTTTGATTTGACAGACCCCAAGAGCATCTTGGGAGGAAGCACCTCAGGAGACCTGGAATCACACTTTAAGAAACACTGCCCTACTATGATTTGTAAATTACCTTTTATGCAATTCTATTATATCAGAGGGTATTACTTGTTGCACTTTTCTCCAGGTAACTCCAGTTGATATAATTACTGTAACTGGGTATAAAAATGTTAACAATACTGTAGTTTAATGTTTCAAATTCTGCTTTCAGTGTTATTGCTCTGTATTTTCAGCTATTTATGTTTTCCTAATTATTTGTTATTCTGCTATCACAAAATATTCTTCTGTAATCAGGTAATTGCTTCTTTCTAATTAAATCACAGCAAAAATGAACAATCAATATAATTTGTTGTCTTTTTGGTTTCCTTCACCACCCCTCCTCTTCTTGGCCAGGTGTCTGTGTTTGCTAGAGCAATGTACTTTGCAGTTTTCAGCCACTGGTGGCTAAAAACAATAAAAAACAAGAGGGACTGAAGGTTGTTGAACATAAACTGGCAAGACAAGTTTTAGGGATCATTTTTTCAGGTGTTTGTCCTGGATGCCAAACCAAAGGGTGGAATATCCAGCTGACCTAAATGTTCCCTTCTTCCTAACCATCTGTCCCTTTCCTCTCCCCCCCACATTCTAACTTTTTTAAAAATGCTGGATTTGTTGTCATTTGTTCTAAAAACTAGAGAAGATTCTCCAATTCTAAATGCTGGTTTTCAGCGCCCCACAGTTTCAGCTATAGCTATACAGATAGTCCTTGACTTACAATCAGCAAGCCAGTTGTAAAGTGAGCCTTGCTCCATTTTATGACCTTTCTTGCCACAGTTGCTAAATGAATCACTGCAGTTGTTAAGTTAGCAACACGGTTGTTAAGTGAATCTGGCTTCCCCATCAACTTTGTTTGTCAGAAGTTGCAAAAGGTGATCAACCATCATAAATACATGCTAGTGGTCAAGCGTCCAAATTTTGATCATGTGAACGTGAAGATGCTGAGATGGCCGTAAGTATGAATAATGGTCATGTCACTGTTTTCAGTGCTGTTGTAATTTTGAACAGACACTAAACAAATGGTTATAAGTTGAGGACTACCCATACTGATTAGGAATTCTAAAAGATTAAGTTTGATTTTATTAATTTATTTAAGTTTACACATGTAAGGGAAGTAACATTAGGGACTTCACATTTTGAAGTGAAAAATACTATACTGTATTCTACTATACTATACCCAAAATGTGAAATGTTTTACTGTAAATGTAAAATGTGAAAACTGTTGCTTAGTAATCGTTTCAAAAGATGTTCCTCATTTCCATGTCCATGCAGCCAGGTGGATAAAAATAAAAAACTCGTAATTTTTGTGACTTAAATGATTATTTAATATCAATCAAAGTATTATTGTTATCCATTATTTCTTTTTTCAGTACCCAGATGCATAAATAAATAAAATTAATTACAGTATTCAAATCCCATATACTCTAAGATGCACCTGCATGAGGTTTGAACAACTGTTGATTAAGAACATATTAATTCAGTTTCAATGTAATTAGTATTGCAGCATTGCAGTAGGAAAACAATATCATACAATCTGGATTGACAGTAATGGCACAAAGTTTAATGCTTTGAAATGAAGGATGGATACCGATCTTAGGCCAATTAATAGGAACCTGGTTTTTTTTCTTTTTTATGCATGCAATTACCAGAAACTTACACAGTTCTGTAAAGATCCATGTAATTGTTAATCAGTGTACAGACCACTGTATCTGCAAAACCACAATAACTTGCAAACTTCTGAATTTTTATCACAAAATTTAAGCTACTGTCAACCACCTATTACCTTCACTATCAGAGAGAGTAGATATCTAATCAGCAGATTCTACATAAGCACAGAGTGTTATTGTGCTTACATCTTACTTGTGCATTTCTAATAGATATATTTTGGGCCATTGCAGAAGCAAAAAGTAGCCCAAGATGGCCTGATCCATCAGATTTTGCCTAATTCTTATGCAGATATATTTGGTTCACATTTCCATTATACCCCAGCCCATTTCAGCTTCATCAGAAGTTGAATAACATGACCCTTAATAGTTCCCGAAGTGAATGGTTTGACTTAGGCCTGGACATGAACTCAGTACTACTGCATTTGTTTTAAGAAGATAGTTTCATCATTATTTTCATGACCACTACCACTACCAACATCACTATCATTGCTGCATTTGAAGTTTCATATTGTTGTATATTTGATCTCTTTGCATACCTGCTGCTATGCATACGTTTCTTGACAGCTTCAACAGCTGATTTGACTGAGAAGATGAGAAGAAGCTGGAAATGGGTTGCCCTCTAATAAAGCACAGTCATTTGGCCATGGGAAAGCATCCCAGGAGTGAGGGAGTCTTTTTTAACTATTCATGTACTATATATTAATGTTTAATTAATCTTTAATAAATTAAATTAACATTAATTAAATTAATTTCATTTAATTAATTACATATAGCTAATAGAACCAGTTTAATGTAATGGTTAAGATGCTGACATAGAAACCAGGAGCCATGAAAGCCAGTTTGATAACTTTGGATCAGTCAATCTCTCTCAGCCCAACATATTTCACAGGGGTGTGTGTGTGTGTGTGTGTGTGTGTGTGTGAGAGAGAGAGAGAGAGAGACGCTCTATTAAGAGAAGTACCCAAAGAGGAAGACAATAATTCAACAACTCTTTTACAGTAGAAGATGTTTGAAGGTTGATTTAGGCATTGTATTAATTGTATCAAAAAAGGCTTGCCCTACTAGAATAAATAGACCCATCATAAATCCTATATGTGATATAGGTATGTCACACACACATACAGAGCATCATCATCATCATACACGGCCTAAAGTATAATCTGTCATACCATCTCCTTAGGCATAGATCGTCCTTGTATATTAGAACATAGTTATATATTTTTTGAGATAGAGAAGGCACCCATATTATTTTCTGTTATTGCAACATAATTTCTCCATAACTTCATGGAGAATATACCAAATAAACAGAAACCTGTGAAACAAAAGTAAATAAAAGCACAGATAATGTGAACCACACTCTTTATGCCACTGATTAGTATCAGTTCTGAGCAAAAACAGCAGAAAGTTATGTCCTTCTAGTGGCCATAATTTGGTTACTATAAGAAGAGACTGTGAATTAGCCTGAGCATTGGCCCCTTACAATAGAGTGCTTCTGTCACTCTCTTAGGAAGAGCATCTGGCCTGAAAATAGTGTTTTCAGATTTTCAATTCTTCTACGGGTCTGTGATTTTTCCTGCTATGTCAGTACTGCAATATGTTATAGTAAGGCAGAGATATATTGCTTTTAAAGCCCGGAGAACAGTCTAGTCGATAAACTGAAGCACTGACCTTGTCTACCTTGATAATTAGACTGCCCTATGAGAAACTAAAAGGTCATTAAATACTAAAACCTTTCAGTGCCCATTTCGGTTGCATTAGATTTCAATACAAAAAAGCCTTTGGGGGATATTCATAGACAGAGATGAGCTATCTACCCAGTTTGTTGTTAAATCCTGGACTGCATCAATTTTAAGGACAGATGGCAATCTAGACTCAGTATGATTTTATGCTTTGATTATGCCAACTGTAGCCAAAAGTATGCTAAAGAATTTCGTGGTGACCTGCACAATAGCCTGAAAAAGCTCTCGCAATTTTTGTTGACAAACTATCATTACATAACCTTGCTGTTAGGAGAAAGCAGATTACCAAGGTTGATTTCTTAAAGGTCAGGTAGAAAACATGTCCTTTTGCAATCCAAATGAAGGAAGGCTTTGAATAATAATGAATGATCTCGGTAGGAAATTCAAATGTCTAAGTTAAAGGCAATTGGAAGAGGACTCTTTGCACACTACCGTAAGGAATAATCTAAATGTCATTTCAAATTCATGGCAGAGTATGATTTATTTATAAAAATTATTTGATGCTGATGTGGTTCTAGATGTGAGTATTTTTTTCTTAACTCCAACCCTAATTTCTGGGGATTAGGTCTATATTTTGATCTATTGATTCTAATCTTAGATATACAAATATCAGATAGGAAATTCCTAACTAATACTCAATATCTGGAGTTACTAATTCTCTTTCGTAACATTAAAGGAATATTCACAGCTGAAATTTGGTGATGTTTGACTCAAATTAATTGGATTTTCAGACAATAGGCATTTTTTATAAATAAAAAAATCTGTTTAATTAAAAATATATAAGGTTGTTGGAAATATTTAGGAATCTGCATAATGTGAATTAGAACAATTATCAAGTTTATAATGAAAAACTTTGTATGATAAGAAATACCTTCATTAAACCACACAGGTGATAAGAAACTCCAATATCCATTTCATCCAATTCTTGGCAAGGATTCGCAGTGGTATAATATTCTCACTTCAGCTAAACTAACATTTATACAAGGTGAAAAATTGAATATTAATGTTCATATATGGCTATAATACTCCCTGACAGGAAAGAAGGAATTAATTTGTGACATAAAATTTAAGCAATGCATATAACAAATTAAGATAATTAAAGAGAGGAATACAAATGATGATATCATGAATGAATCCAGGAAAAATGCAATTAGATAAATGTAGCTTTTTTACTTACAGTTTGTTTACAAATCAGACTGGCCCATGGTTTGTTAATTTCTTTTATTTATTTATTTATTTTATTGGATTTCTATGCCTCCCCATCTCCCGAAGGACTCGGGGCAGTGTACAATCATAAAAACAATATAAATATAAATACTATACAATTTTAAAAAGAGATTAAACATGAAACCCAATAATCTGAATTAAAATAACACTATTCAATTAAACCCCCCATCCCCCTCCTCAGTCCAGGTTGGCAAGTTGGGACAACCATGTTTTCAGGTCCCGCCGGAAGGACCGGAGGTCAGGAGCCACCCGAAGCTCCAAGGGCAGCCGGTTCCATAGGTGGGTGCTCCCACAGAGAAGGCCCTACCTCTGGGGGTCACCAGCCGACATTGTCTGGCCGATGGCACCCCAAGGAGGCCCTGTCTGTGAGAGCGCACGGGACGTTGGGAAGCCATTATTGGCAGCAGGGTCTCCCTCAAGTATCCCGGTCCTAAGCCATGCAGGGCTTTATAGGTCAACACCAGCACCTTGAATCTCACCCGGAGGGCAACTGGTAACCAATGCAGCATGCGCAGGAGGGGTGTAACTTGGGAGTATTGGGATACTCCCATCGCAACCCGTGCCGCCACATTCTGCACCAGTTGAAGCCTCCGGGTGGTCCTCAAGGGCAGCCCCATGTAGAGAGCTTTACAGTAGTCCAGCCGGGAAGTGACGAGCGCATGAGTGACTGTGCGTAGGGCATCTCAATCCAGATAGGGGTGCAACTGATGCACCAGGTGAACCTGGGCGAATGCCCCCCTGGCCACGGCTCCCACCTGCTCCTCCAAACTGAGCCGTGCATCCAGGAGGATACCCAAGTTGCGAGCCCTATCTATGGGGACAACACCTCTCCCCCCCATAGCCAAAGATGAAATATCCTGGATAACTTGAGATGCCAGTACAAACAGCCACTCGGTCTTGGCCGGGTTGAGCCGGAGCCTGTTCCTCCCCATCCAGACTCGCACCGCCTCCAGGCACCTGGACATCACATCGAGGGGGTCACTGGTTTGGTTAGGGGTGGACATAAAAAGTTAATGCATGTCCCTTGAAGGAAACCACCAGTGTAGCGATTCAATTACCTTGTAATGCACAAACCATGGTTGGTAAACCACAATAGTTATATACATAGATTATTCTGAGAATCACCACACTGCAATTTGCAGCCTCACCATGCAATATTGTGATAATAAATCAGAAGTGCAGATCAATTTTGCATCATAACAAAGGTGGCTGGTTGATGCAATAAATAGTGTTGAAATTCTCATTAAATGCAAACAAGCAAATCATATTTCATCTTAATATAATATGCAACTCAAGATGTAGTGTACTGTAAGTATACTGTGTTTCTCACTAAGAGCTGCTGGCTAAAATGCAACAATTTTAGAAATCATATAATATGTACAGCTACGATATGGATAGGGTGAAAGGATAACAGAGAACTACCATGTTTCTCAGAAAATAAGGCCGGGCCTTATTTTCTTTTGACCCTGAAAAACGGCTAGGTCATCTTTTCGGGGGTGACTTAATTCCCCATGCACCCTCACCTAGAGCCCCCATAGGCAGCCCTGCCTCGCCACCAGCTGCTCCTAATGGCCAATCATGGCAGAGTGCAGAGAGCTTCCTACCCTCACCAAGTGCCTTTGCTGCAGACCTGGGTATGGTGCTGGCTACAGGCTGAGTCAGCGGGCAGGCGGTGGTGGCATGGATGTCAGCCTCAGTAGTGGCAGGGCACTTTGCGCTGCTTCCTCCGCCACTGTTGCTTTCCTTTCTGCCCTCACTGCGGCTTATGCCACATTCGGAGTGCTGCCATTGGGCAACATGCAGAGGCCGGAGTCCCTGCTGGACATTGTGGCACAGCAGTAGTGGAGAAGTGGCCCTTCCAGTGGGTGGAGGAATGGTTTGAGCACATTCCTCCATCGGCAGCATTTCAGCTGCTTCTTGGGCGGGAGAACCACCTCTGTAGCTTCCACGGTTCCCACCAGTGGTGGCACCTTTCTTGCCAGTGCCGTCTCCAACAACAGCTGCAGCAGCAGCGGGACAGATGTGCCATAAGCCGCGGCGAGGGCAGAAGGGAAAGCGATGGCAGTGGAGGAAGTGGGGCAAAGTGTCCTGCTGCCACTGAGGCTGACATCCATGCCACTACCGCCCACCCACTGACCTGGCCTGCAGCCAGCACCATACCTGGGTCTGCAGCAAAGGTGCTTGATGGGGGTAGGGAGCTCTCCGTGCTCTAATGCCCTAATCGGCTGTTAGGAGAGACTGGTGATGAGGCATGGCTACCCACTGGGTGCTCCTAATGGCAAGTTTCCCCTTGCCCTTCCCCCCATTTCACATTTTTTAAAATAGGCCTAAATTTTGGGGGAGGGTCTTAATTTCACCTCATGCTAGAAAACATGCTGGGCCTTCCTATGGGGGGCCGTATTGTTGGAGAAACATGGAATCTATATGAATGAATTCAAAACTTCAAAGCCAGATGGTTTGCATTCTGGTAAGTTGAAGGATCTAGAAGAGATGATTACAGAACCACTCTTGGTAATATTCACAAACTTTTTTTTACCAGTTTATTTATACATTTTCATTTTACATACGTAAGTGCTTTATGTATTGTCTGGGTCAAATTGCTTATATAATGATGCTTTTCCAACTCCTAATTTCGTCCTCTATTATCCAACCATTTGTAAAACAACTCCCATGTTCAGAAATACTCTGTATCTTCTTTTTCTTTTATTTTAATGTCAGTCTGTCCTTTTCTGCACAATCTAATTTTTTTTATTGCATTTTCCTCTGTAGGTGTTTCCTCATTTTTTCAGTATTGTCCAAATATAATTCTTTCTGCTGTCAAAACAAGTAGTATTAAATACATATTCGCAAACTTTTGAAGATCTTTCAAAGTCTACAATGTCCAAAGAAAGCAACTGTTGTCCCCATCTTCAAAAACAAGAACGAGGATGCAGAAAACTAGACACCTGTTAGGTTGGTATCAATATTGGACAAAGTTCTCAAATAGATAATTGAAAAGCATGTTTGTGAGAAGTTGTATAGACATTCTAAAATGAATAGAAACACTATGTTAGACTAATTTTATCTCCTTCTTTGATAGAATTAGTCACAGTTAGGAAAATGTCACAGTTAGAATGCACTGGATCTTAGTAAAACTTAAAATGTCTCTCATTATATTCTTCTGAATAAAATGGTTAAAATATCAGCTAGATGATACTATTCTTAGATGGACCCACAGTTCACTGAATGACCATACCTAAAGATCTATTTTGAATGGCCCCACTTCTCCTTGGAGAAAAGTTATAAAGTACTCTATTTCTAGTCCTGTGTTATTCAACATTATAATAAATGGCACCGATGAAAAAGTTGAGGTGATGTTGGTCAAGTCTGCAAATGACACATAGCTGGGAAGGGTGGCTAATACTTTAGGGGGATGAGAAAAGATTCAACAAAGTTCAGCATCGAGCAGTGAATTAAAATAATAATAATTTAACAGGCAAAATTATAACATCAAGTAAATTGATACAGCTGTAGTACATGTAAAAATATATAACTGTCCTGGTTTTTTTTTTAAATTCATATTTATATGCCGCCCTTCTCTGGAGACTCAGGGCGGCTTACAATTTTTTGGAACACAACCCAATGCGCTCAGCAATAGCCTTCATTCATTGCATATGCCTGCTTATTACTAAGCGGCATTTTTACAGTCAGCTTATTGCCCCCAACAATCTTGGGTCCTCAATTTACCTACCCTAAGAAGATGGAAGGCTGAGTCAACCTTGAGCCTGGTGGGATTCGAGCCTGCAGTAATTGCAGGAAGCTGGAACTAAGTGCTAGGCATTTAACAGCCTGCACCACCAAGGCTCTTGGTTGACTAAGACATTAAATATGAACCTGCAATGTGATGCAACCAGTAAAAAGGCAAATATCTGGGCATACATTAATGGGAACAGAGAGTCCAGATGACAAGAAATAATTGTTCCACCATACCGCAACCTACTCATACCTCACATAGAATATTCTGCTCAGTTCAAAAAGGACAGTAATAAATGGGATTGATTTCATAGGAAGGCCAAACAGATGGTAAAGGTCTGGAAATTAAGCTGTGTAAGGAAAAATTAAAGAAACTGGATATGTTGGCCTGTAGAAGAGACAAGTGATGGTGGATGACAGAAATTTTTCAAATATCTGAAGGGTTGTTACATAGAGAGAAAATCAATCAGAATAGAGCTGGAAAAAGAATCCAAAGTCCATTGGAACCAGTGGTGAGCTGTTGCCTGGTTGGACCAGTTCAGGTGAACTGGTGGTTGTGGTCACTGGCTGGGCCCATCCACCTGCCCTGCGCTATCCTTTCCATATATAACTAACTTTCTAGCTCATCCCCCCGCCCATGCTGCCATGTTCTGCGCAGTGCCTGCTGTACTCACAGGAGCTGCCTGAGTATATTAGCTGCATGTTTGAAGCCACGTTTCAGCCATGAAGAGGCACATGCAAGCATGCAAGTGCTCACAACCAGTGAACCAGTTGTTAACGTAAGTGCAGCCCACCTCTGATTGGAACCAATGGACTTTTTGACTTTTTTGCTCCAGAGATTAGGATGAGAACCCATAAATTAAAATCACAAGGAGGTCAGTTAGGATAGAGGTCCCTAACAAACCTCTTGCCTATATAGGTTGGTGAAAAAGGTTCCAACATAAAATTTATGTCCTCTTTTATTACAGGTCTTCAAATAGAAGCTGGATGATTAGGTAAAAATGGTGTAGCAGAACTTGCACTGACAAAGTTGAACCAAACAATCTCTAAAATTTCTTCCAATTCTATGATACCGTGAGAATCAGTGTTCGTTCAGTCACAGAGAATCTGTAATTGGCAATGGCTTTCTAGTACAATAATTATTAACATCATATAGCCATTATATCACCTTGACTTGTGAGGTGATATTTTTGAACAGAAGTGCCAGGGCTTAGATCCTCCCTAACTAATTTGTTATATTGGTGTCAGTGGCTGAAATATATGAACAGCTAAGTCTGGGTCTAACCCCTGTAAATAATTCTACACAGACCAGATAAACAAACACAGTGCAAACACAGCAGCAAAACAACTTCAGTTGACATATATGCTCATATTTTACAACTTGGTTATAAGTTACAAAGCATTACACATATATTATCTCTACATTCTTTACCACAATCCTAATTTTCTAGATTGGTATTAATAGTTTCAGTCTGCTCTAGTGAGGGAGGTAGCAGAGGGATGGAGGTATGTGTAGCAAGAAAACAACAGAATCAATATCCCTCCACAGTTTGTAACAATACAGAAGCAGTCTCTTCACTGGGTTGTTTGTCAAGACGATATCCACAACCATACAATAAGCTTTTTTTTACATAAATCAATTAAAAAAATGTAGCAGGGCTCCAGTTGCATTAATCTTCTCCAATTCTTTACCTTTTAGATTCCTGTCCCTGCAGATACTTTGGACAAAATAAATCTTGACTTTTTAAAATTCCCCTGCAAAGAAAGGACATGAAAAATAAGGTAGAAATCTAGAAGGCCTTTCCCCTTCCCCAGGGACATAAAGAGTTCCCCAGGGACATAAAAAGCAGAAAGGACATAAATAGGAATATCTGCTACTTTTCTGTCTTGCATCTCTGTAATTTCTGAGTAATGCTGCTAACCCTTTTCACGGAGAGATTTTTTTCAGGTAATAGCTACCTTACAATGCTACAGTTAATTTATACTCTCCATTTGTAGAGCGTAATTCATTTAATAGATTTGCAGTAGCTTGTCTTCCTTTCACCACAAAAGGCAAAAGCTAATGAAGTCAGTGCCCCAAAGAAAAGAAATCTATATAGCAAAAGTAGACAATAGAAAGAATCTGACTTGACAAAGAATTTAATGAAACTGGTTCAGGTCTTGCCTTAGGGTTGTCTATATTGGCCAGAAAATTTAAGAATGTGCAGAGCTTCAATTGTATTGTTACATCTGCCATACCGACTTCTTCAGCCATTCCCAGCAGACATCTCTGCCTTGAACCATGTAAATCAATATGTGTGTCACTGCCCCAGAAGACAAATAAAGCATGTCATAGAACTGAAAATGAAAATGGACAGTATCGTCCACAGTAAATAAATGCAATTCTTGTCATCAGTATTTGAACACCTTCATCAACAAGCACAAATAGAAACTAAGGGAATTCTCATTTTTATTTTAAATTATTTAATGAGTCTCCATGCCCTTGGTTGGAATATATTCAGCAGAAGACTAGACTGAAGTCATCTGGCTTATTTTCCACATTTTACTGGAGAGAATAAAATGTTGGGCTTGTATTTTGTCCTTGCTTTGGTGTAGTAAAAGAAATAAAAACTTGGGGCAATTGATACTACCAAATCCAATGTTCGGTCTTGGTTTACAAGTTCCCTTCTGGAGATAAAGTTAAGCAAGATTTACCTGGGATGGTGCCCTCCAGATTTTAGGAATAAAATTGATATAATCCCCATTCAATATCAGGTGGAAAAAAGTTAGATTAATATTTCAATAGAGAATCTAAAATTTCATTGATAAATTATAAAATTTCTAAGTAAGTAGTGGTAGCAATTTATTAATTGATTAATCTTACAATCATATTAAAATAAAATAAAACACCAGAAGATTTGCACAACTAAATGCTGAATTCAAAGAATTCAGAAATTATAATTGCCAAATATTACTAAATGTAATTAAATAATCTAAGATTATATTAACAGATAAAGTGAAGCCATTGTAAAGTGGATACTCTGAAATAGTAATAGCCTTTCTCTTCCTAAGCTCAAAAATCCACAGGGATGTGATTGTGGCCATGAAAGAAAGAGAAGTTTGATATTTGGGAGACAAACTATGACAAGTCTATATATAAAAATTAAAGCATAGAGATATCATACTGACAGCAAAGGTAAGTATTGTGAAGGGTATGATTTTCTTAACTCTAACATACAGTTCTGAAAGCTGAATCATCAGAAAGGCTGAACAAAGAAAAAAACGATGTCATGAACTATGATGTTGGAGAAATGTTGAGAGTATCTTAGACCACAAGACAAATAATTCAGTACTAGATGAAGGGAAACCAAAATGCTCAGTAGAAATGCTGATAATAGAGTTAAACATTAGATAATTTTGAATGTATAATACAATGGCAAGACCCTGATGCTTGAAAAAATCCAAGGCAATAAAAAACCAGTTGCTAGAAGAAAAGGTAGCCAGATAGTATTAATGACATAAGCTTATTACAATTCACAGCAGCAATTACTGACAGACAAGCCTGATGAAATGATGCCCATCAGGTCACAAAGAATCAGAAACAACTGAATAACTAAACAAGTCAGAAAAGCTTTAATGCTTTACTGTGTGATTGCTAGTCTGTTAACTAGTTTTCCACTGTTCATTAAACACATCAATTATGTATCCATCTAACAACAATTTATCTCTCCAACAAACCAAGAAAGACATTTCTTGATACTTTGTCCCTTGCTGGCCTAGAGATAAATAATTCAGGTGGGTTATGAAAATATTGGTTCTTAATGGGATTAAGATCAGCATAGATCTTTATTCTCAGATAAGAGAAAATAGCCAATACACGAGGACCCACTAACCTGGGTATAAGTGACTTGGATTTTCCTGGTAGAAATCTCACCTCAAAAACTATGTCTCTCCGTGCTGAGATATTCTGAGAATACAGTATATTCTTTTCCTGTCTCTTGTATAAAGCATTCTATACAAGCTCTGCATTGTTTTATCTCAGCAATATCTGTGCAAAAGATACAGTATAAAAATTGGAAGAATAATGAGCCAAGTATCACATTGTAAACCTTACCCTTCTTGCACATGTGTCAATAACATGTGAACAAATGGATGGGAATGCACTGTGATATGCCATCTATCCTCCTAAAGATTTTGTTCCAAACTCCATTTGGATTCTGCTGATTTATGCAAATTTAAATTTAGGGCATGTCAGATTTTTCAACTTTCAATTTCAAAACATTAGAGGTGCTCAAAAGTTGTGACATGCCTTGAGAGTGTAAAGATATTTTGGTTACTTTAATACTTTGGTTACTTTAATATAATCTCGATGTGCTTGGTAAGTACTGTAACTAGATAAAATAACTTTTTCACTTTTTGTTTGTTTACTGTAAAAAATCATAATTACAGTCAAATTGCAAGTATACTATGTATGCAAGTATGTAACACATAGCAATAATATTTTAAACTTGTTCCATTCTTTAACGGGATTAAATTATGATTATTATTTTTAAAGTTCTTTTTATAAGTTTGGCCAATACAATTTCATTGAATCTTTCTGAACTTTGGGTGACAGCAAGCAACTTGGCACAAAGACAATTAAATTATCTGGTGAGTGGAATGTGAAAAGAAAACAACTTTACCATTATCTGACAATAGATGAATAAGATTTGGACCTGGTGATGTTGAGGTCATGCACTGATGCATGGAACTGGGAAGCAATTCATCAAGATCTGATTAGACAAGGACCAGAGGACAAGAGCCAGAGATAGGAAAGTGTACAGTTCTTCCTTGTGGTAAATCACATTTGACTTAGCAGCCAAAGTGGTCAACAAAGGCTGAGGTTAGGTGGAAAGGAATCTGTAGTGAATAATGCTGTCAAAGAATAAAGGGACTAAATAAAGGGTACAGATCTCCCTTGGAAGAGTCCATTGTTTGCATCTTGGAGCTGCGCTCTATTGCTATCTTTCTCAATCCAGGCTAAGCACAGCCAAATCAGCTCTGAGCAGATATGTAAGTGGTATAAGTGAGTAAATTGTGTTTGAAATTGTGAAAGCTTTATCATTGTTGATTCTCAAGATCTTGTATTGCCCATTGCATACCTCTGAGAAGAGATTACCTCTCTTCTCAGAAGACTGGCAGATGCTTTTCTCCCCTATCAGCAGGGTGAAAGCCATCAGTCTCCCCAGGTGTACTGAGAATCAGATGGCATATACATTATAATAAAAGTAATAGCAATAGAAAAAAACAGCAGGCAGCTAATCTGCAAAGCCTATGCTAAAAAGCTAAAGAAACAGTGGATCACCTGGTTAGCAGTCTGCAAGAAGATTGCACAGACTGATGGAAAACAATGGTGTTGGAATATCTTCAAAAAATACCAGTCGCCTAAAAGCAAGAACTGGTGGTACCATAAAATAAACAAAATGATAGAAAACAAAGAAGCTAAGGTACTCTGAGACTTTAGAATTCAATAGACAAGCATCTGTCACACAAAATCCTAATTTAACTGGGATAAAAAAAAGTCTGGATAGTGGATGTTGCAATTCCAGAAGACAGCAGTAGAGAACAGAAAAAGTGGGAGAAGAATGGAAAGATCAACAAATAGAGGAAAGCAAATATGATATCAATAGTAATGGGCACCTTGGGTGCAATTCAAAAACATCTGGAACACCACTTGAACACCATTGGCATTGACAAAATCACCATCGGTCAATTGCAAAAAACCCTTTACTCGAAATAGCTTAAAACCTGATACATATCTTTAACACCATCAAACAACATCTGTCTTTGCTAGAAGTGACTTGATAGGTTGATAAAATCCAGTTTAAACTGATTATGCGACCAACCATAATAATAGAGACAAATGGCTGTTTCTTTGAAGCTAAAAACCTGTGTAATATATATTTTAAATATAATGAGAAGTAAAACTATCCTCTATTAGCCTAATGGCTACAAAGTTAGAAAATTTGAACTGTTGCTATAACAGACATATCCTAGCATTACTTACCTCATGTGAAAAAGCTATGTTTGCTTATATCTTACCCTCTCTCTATTCATACTTTTTAGTCTTTAAAATTAAAAACTAGAAGTAGAAGATGAAGTGCCTGGGACAAGTAAAGATATACCTGTAGCACCTGATAAAGCATCTGTATTTCACTATGTTACTAGAAGAATGCTCTATGAATTGATAGGACCCTTTGATGTCAGAAGTGGAGTCAGGAATCATGGTTCCATCACATGTGGAAATCCCATTGAAGGGGAGGACTTTTTAATTGAAGGTTATGGGCAAGATCTTGAGTGGAACCATTATAGAAAAGGAATGAGTTCATAAATGGGAAAAAGATCTAGATTTTCTGGATTTGGGGAGCAGGTGGAGCTTAGCATTTGTCAAGTATCTCTTGAGGGATTCTTTCTCCGAAGTAGATAAAGCAGACAATAATTGACCCTGAAATGAGTCTGTTGATTTGTGCCTTACTGTGGATGAGAAGTCAATGTTTTGGAAAATAGAATGGCTGTGGTGACTGCTAAACTCTATCCTTGTTTATAAGGAAAGAAAACTCCTTATAAAGTGTAGGGTCAGAGATGAAATGTCCACATAAACTAAGGGGTTTACATGATTGAAGATTCTCTTATGGATTGGTACATTCTAACAGCTATGTCAGCATGTGGTAAATGAATATAGATGGCATTCCAGTTAACAAAGCTACAGACAATTAATTTCCTTGGTCCTGGCTTTTTCTTTTTTCTTTTTTAGCTAAGCCTATTTTTAGCAACCCCTTTAAACTGAATATTAAGAGTAGTTGCATTTTGCGGCTTTGATCTGAGACTGTTCTGGATATTGGTTAATCTAATCCATGGGTTTGCTGAACTGGGTTTTCTCAGTTTTTTAGCCTGCAAGCAGTTCACTTCTATTATCAAGATCTGATCTGAATGTTGTTACTTCTTAGCTAAACAATTCTTTGCAAATGCTTAATTGCAAGTGCTAGGAAACAGAGTCCACTCCCACTCCCCAGGCATCTTTAGAGTTTTGAAAATGTGGTTTGAACGCTGTCACAAAACAGCTGCCCTGACTGAAGACATGGTCAGTCCCAAAACATTTCAACATCATTGCTTCTCACTCGATCTCTGTTTCCTGAACCTGCTTCAACAGGATAAGGAATCCATTTGTAAACAAACTGAATGGTACTTTCCATATTAACCCCATTTTCTTTCAAAAAATATTAGTACATACTGACAAATAGTCACTAGTATAATCCTTCATGTTTCAAGTCATTTATATTTTAAAAATCCAAAAATATGATTAATATCTGAAAGGAATTAGCTTTTCTATAGCATTTCTGAAAATAGTTTTTGAAAGAGCCACAGCTGTTTTGCAAATAGCTAGCTTTTCAAGTTTTAATGATAAACTTTTTGGTATCTTATTCACATTGTTTGCAATGATGCAACCAATTTATCTGAACATTCAACAGAAGAATTGAAAAGAATAATAACCTGCCAGTTTGAAATGATAATATGCTTGTTACTGAAGTAGCTATGTATATATTTTTACTGGTTGTTTTTGTGCTAGAAAAGCAATATTCCTTTAAAATGCAAATGAAATTGGTTTGTTAGATAGTGAATTATTTATTTCTCCCAAACATACATGAAAAATATTTTATATTTGTCGTATGTTATATGAGCCAAATCAACCCTCTGAAGAAATATACTATATGTTGGCATTACTCTTTTACTGTTAGTACCTTTGTGCAGGCAAACAGGTTTTTTTTAAGCAGGAAAAAAGAGTAAATATTTTAATTCAGGGGAAAGGTGTTTGAGAAGATTCTGCTGGGAATGAACTAGCAGGTGTTTTATCTTTATTGTTGCATGAATATGTGCTGAAAATATACAACATATACATTAAAATGAAAGCAAGAGAGAAAACTACAAACTACTGAAATAAGTAATGTATCATTCACAGCATATTGGATCCAAATAACTATTCTAACAGTGATTTTTCCGCTGTTTTCTCCCCTTGTAGCCACTTGAAAAGGCCATTCCTTTGGGACTGTCTGATGTGAAATTGAGCTAATGCAGGAGTGTGGAGATTGGTAGAAATCAGGTTTGGGATGCAGGTGGGAGGACAGCTTATAATAAAAAGTTGTGCCTTTATAGCCAGTATGTTTTGAAAACCTGCATTCACTTCGATATTTCCTACATCAATTCAACAGACTTTTTCTTTTTCTATCCCAGCCTTTAACAGCTCATGGGTAGCCATAGGAACACATAACAAGGAAGTGGGCCGAGGGCAGTTTGAGGCATTCCTTTTTTTTTAATCAGCTTGATTGAGTTTCTGTGCTAGGCACAAAATAAGTTTTTCTTCATCTACAGCAGAGGTGTCAAACTGGCAGCCCACGGGTCGGATGCGTCATGTGCAGGCCACGCCTACCCCAGCTCCATGAAGGGAAGAAAACATCGCAAAACATCACATGATGGCAACGTGATCCCATAGGGAGCTGTGGTGGTAGAATAGTCTCCTACCACAACAGCTCCCTATAGATCATGGGTGTCAAACTTTTGCCTTTGTGGGATTTGCCTTTGTGGGATTTAGTTACAAGGATCAATCAATCAAAATACAGCTGGAAGTGACCTTGGAGGTCTTCTAATCCAATCCCCTGCTTAAGTAAGAAACCCTATTGTTATGTATGCAGGTTTGAAATCATTGGTTAGTTTGAATTGTTCTTGTAAAGTGTTGGAAATGATTGGTTTAAAAAGTGTGGGAAAACCCTGCACTCTGATTGGCTGTCAGCTGCGGCTGCCGGCTATAAGTAGCAGCCACAGCAAAGCAGTCGGGTCCGTTCTGAGCTGTAGTCACTAATAAACTAAAGAGCTTGAAGCACTCCACGTCTGTCTCTTCATGCAAACTTAACACTGGCGATGAAGGTGGGATTCCCCTGAAGAGAAGGCAATGCGGAACAGAAGAAGAGCGAGATGGCTGCGCTGAACACCCCCAGCCCTGTTCGATCCGATGACAGAAGACTGGGAGTCGTATGCAGATCGTTTCCAAATGTATTTGGAGGGAAACGATCTTGCCATCATTTCCAAGCAGCGGAAGAGGGCGGTCTTCCTTACGTACTGCAGTCCGGCAGTTTTCAAGATGGCGAAGGCACTCGCGGGAGCAGCAGATGTGAAGGTAATTGCTTGGCCTGATCTGGAAAGGCTATTAAGAGCCCATTATGCCCCACAAGTATCGTGCCTCATTAAGAGACACGAGTTTTACCGTCGCGATCAGGGGGAAAACGAAAGCATAAACGACTTCATGGCAAGTTTAAGAGATGTTGGGGGTGCATGCGAATTCAACAGTTTAGAGGAGGCGGCGATCGTTTCATTTTAGGCCTTAAAGACAAGGTGCTGCAGAGCAAATTATTAATGAAACCTAAGATCATGCTGAAAGAAGCAATAGAAGAAGCCTCTTCAGCAGAAGCTACCAAGTCCTCAGCAGCAGCCATGAAAAAGATTAACAAGGCCACAAGCCATCCTGATGTGGAAAAGTCCACAACAACTCATTGTGAGCAAATAGATTCTGAGTCAGACTGTAGTGAGGTGGAGGAAGGAAATCACAGACTCAGAATGGAGTGGAAAAAGAAAGACCTGGATAGGAAGAGGCAAGATTTCTACTGCAGAGGTTGTGGGGAAGCCATCCCACTGAATGCAAGTTTTTAGACACCATTTGCCTCTGTTGTGATAAAAGAGGACACCTAGCAAGAGTCTGCAAATCATCCAGAACTCCACCCAACAGAAGGAAGTTTGCTGCAAGCAAAGACAAAGAATTCAAGCCTAACAACCTAAGTGAGAAAATGGGGCGCAGTACAGAAGCAAATGGGAAGAATGAAACACATCAAACAGTAACTATTGGTCATTTTTTCCCCTTAAAAAGCAGAAAAGTGCATGTCAAGGTACTTATTGAAGGAAGGCCTTGCCAAATGGAAGTGGACTCAGGCTCATACCTTTCTATGGTGTCATGGGACACTATTCACAGACTACTTCCTAACATCCAAAAGAATCACTTCAAGAAGCAAGCATTGACTCTTAAAGACTACCAAGGGAACAAGATTCCAGTAGTTGGAACAAGAGAATTCAACGTGAAATTCAAGGGCCACACCAAGTGCCTACCACTGACCATCGTGGACAAGGACCGCCCAAGACTGCTGGGCCTTGAATGGTTCAACCCGCTGGGCATTGAGGTGACTGGCATCAATCACGTGAGCAACACTGAGGCCTTGAAGTCTGAGTTTCCAGAGGTCTTCAGCGACGGATTGGGCAAGTATATGGGGACCCCTATCACTTTCAACCTAGATCCCAAGGTGCCCCCAATTTGTTTAAAGCCCAGAAGGGTTCCATTTGCCTTAAAGGAAAAAATTGATGCACAATTAGATAAACTAATAGCCCAAGGGGTTTTAGAGCCCACTGACCACTCCAGGTGGGAGACACCCATAGTCACACCAGTCAAGGCTGATGGGTCTGTAAGAATCTGCGGAGACTACAAGGGGACATTGAACCATGCGCTACAACAGAGCGCATATCCAGTTCCAGTAGTGCATCATTTATTACATTCTCTTGGAGGGGGACAGTTTTTGCCAAATTGGACCTGGCCCAGGCATATCAACAATTAACAGTTGATGATGCCACTGCAGAAGCCCAAACCATTGTGACTCATAGAGGTGCTTTCAAATGCAAAAGGTTGCAATTTGGAGTAAGCGTGGCACCTGGCATCTTCCAAAGCCTTATGGAAAGAATGTTACAAGGGTTGCCAGGGTGGTGCCTTATTTTGATGACGTTTTAATTTCTGCTGAAAATGACACTCAGTTACAAGAGAGATTCAGAGAAGTCTTGATCAGATTCAAAAAAGCAGGGTTTAAAGTCAAAGAAGAAAAATGCACACTTAGAACAGATAAAGTGGAATTCTTGGGTTACATGATAGATAAACATGGCATCCACCCCACAGAGGCCAAAGTTCAGGCAATCAAATTAGCCCCCAGGCCCAAATGCAAAACAGATTTACAAGCATTCTTGGGACTCATTAACTTCTATCATATGTTTCTACCTCAGAAGGCAACTATTGCAGAACCCCTACATAGGTTGCTAGACAAGAAATCTACATGGGTCTGGGGCAGGAAGGAACAAGCTGCATTTAACAATATCAAGAGACAAATCACGTCTGATTCTGTACTGATACAGTTCTCTGAGAACTTGCCTGTTGTTCTGACTTGTGATGCCTCCCCTTTTGGAGTAGGGGGGGTGTTGAGCCACATGCTTCCCAGCGGAGGGAAGCCCTATTGCATTTTACTCTCGCACCTTGACTAAAGCAGAGAGGAACTACAGCCAACTGGACAAGGAAGCCTTGGCAATTGTAGCAGCTGTCAAGAAATTCCATAAGTATCTATATGGGAGAACATTTACTGTTGTCACAGATCACAAACCTCTTTTAGGCATTGTGTCAGGGGACAAACCAACGCCCACGATCCTGTCACCAAGAATGCTGAGATGGACCAAATTTCTTGCTGCTTATTCATACAAACTGATCCACAGACCTGGTAAAGACATTGGGCACGCAGACGCTTTGAGTCGCTGCCCACTTCCTTCACACATTGAGGACCCTGTTCCTGAGACTCACACCTTTTTTCTAGAAACTGTTGCCAAGCTTCCAGTACATGCTGCTCAAATTGCCAGAGAGACTGCCAAAGACACTTTATTGGCTCCTGTTATAGGCTGGATTAAGAAGGGTTGGCCACTTCAAGATCTACCTCAACTTGCCCAACCTTTTAAATCCAGGCAAACTGAATTATCTGTGTTAAGAGGATGTATTTTGTGGGGTAACAGGGTGGTTATTCCTGCAAAACTACAAAATGAGGTTTTGGAAATGTTACATGAGGATCATCCGGGAATTGTCAGAATGAAGGGATTGGCCAGGAGTTATGTATGGTGGCCAGGTATTGACAAAATGGTTGAAAACTGGGTTGCATCTTGTCCCAACTGTCAGATAGTCAGGCCTGCCTCACCTCTCACCCCCAAACAGGAATGGGAATGTCCTAGGGGCCCATGGTCCAGGATTCACATTGATTTCGCTGGCCCTACCAGAGGGCACACTTTCCTTATCACAGTAGATGCATATTCCAAATGGCTAGAGGTTATCCCTATGGCATCCACCACAACTGAAGCTGTCATCAAACAGCTTAAAAAGCTTTTTGTAACTCATGGGTTACCTGATGTGCTTGTTTCTGACAATGGTCCTCAATTTACATCCAACCTTTTTGAATCATATCTAGCACAGCAGGGTATCAGACACACCCTGACAGCCCCTGGGCTTCCTTCGGCTAACGGCCGGGCTGAACGTATGGTACGATTTACCAAGGAAAAACTTCAGCAGTTGGGTCCAGGGGACATCACTGAGAAAGTTGAAAAACTACTCAGTGTCCAGCATATCACTCCCAACCCTTCAACTAACTTAACCCCAGCTGAATTGTTGATGGGTAGGAAACTCAGGTCTCCCCTTGACCTCCTTCATCCCACTTACGCACCCAACGCACCACTAGATTCCACTAGCAAAATTCGCACTTTTACTGTGGGTGATTCTGTTTATGCTAAGAACCTTATGGGTGAACCATTATGGATTCCTGCTGAGATAACCCAAATGACGGGCCCCAGGTCTTACAGGGTACAAACGGAGGACGGTGTCCTCTGGAGCAGGCATATTGATCAGCTAAGATCCAGACTACCTCAGGAGCACTGGCATTGCTCCTCCGTGGTTCCCATACCTACTGCCTCTTCTAGGGGGGAAGGGGAGGATTATGAGGATAATCAGCAAGCAAGAATCATCCCCATGTGTAACGAGCTAACACGACAGGAATCACCTCAAAACCTGTCACAGTGCCAACAACCATTTTTACAAATGGAAGATTGCACACCACTACCTGATTTGGGTGCTGACATTGGGTTGGAGATGGATTGGGAGGAGAAACCAGGTTGTAGTAACCAAACAGGTTCTACCATTACTAGAAGTCCAAGTAAGGAAATGTCAGCAGACACATTTCCTCTCTCACAAGGTGAGAACCTTAAAACATCTGAACCATGTAGGTCTCAACGTACATGTAAGAGCCCCACCTATTTAAAAGAATACATTAGATAGATGGGGTTTGAGTATGGACTGAACCTAGTGGGGAGGGGTGTTATGTATGCAGGTTTGAAATCATTGGTTAGTTTGAATTGTTCTTGTAAAATGTCAGAAATGATTGGTTTAAAAAGTGCGGGAAAACCCTGCACTCTGATTGGCTGTCAGCTGCGGCTGCTGGCTATAAGTAGCAGCCACAGCAAAGCCAGTCGGGTCCGTTCTGAGCTGTAGTCACTAATAAACTAAAGAGCTTGAAGCACTCCGCGTCTGTCTCTTCATGCAAACTTAACACCTATACAATTTCAGACAAGTCACTGCCTAGTCTCTTCTTTAAAACCTCCAGTGATAAAGCACCCACAACTTCTGAAGGCAAGCTCTTCCACTGGTTAATTGTTCTCACTGTTAGGAAATTTCTCCTTAGTTCCAGGTTGCTTCTCTCCTTGATTAGTTTCCTTCCATTGTTTCTTGTCTAGCCTACAGGTACTTTTAATGATCTTACCATTAAACAATAATTTTCTAAGGCATGGGGCCTTAGAGAGGGGGCCCATCATGAATAAAATCTCTCTGATATTTCCTGTTGATTCAGAGGCATGAAAATCAGGGCCAAGGGATGTTGTGAAGTTTCATTTTTGAGCAGCCCTTCTCAAACTGGGCAAGATCCAAGGGCTGTTGGAACCACAACTCATCAATAACTGGTTCTCTACAAGCTCCACAAGTTCTGCAGGAGAATTCTGTAGCTTCTTTTTTTGTCTTTTGGAAAAGCAATTCTGATAGGGCTTTCGCAGAGTATATAGCACAGAGCGTTTTTAAAAATGTTTTTATGATAGCAGCTGATGAACACAGATATTGGAACAAGGCTTACTAACCAACCTTATAAAACATATTTAAACCAGATGGTTCCATTTGCAATGTTATATGTGTTGTGAGTATCTTGAATATGACTTAGTAGCTACTATGATAATTGGTATGTATTGGTAATTGGCAGCCAATACAGTTGCTTTGGTGAAGATACAATATTTGCTCTGCTTGATATCTGCTTGGCTACTACATTCAGCACAACCTGCAGCTATTGTCTTGTGTTCAAAGGTAACCCCAAACATAGCACACTGCAGTATTCTAAACATGAAGTTACCAGCATGAGAACAACTTTAGCTAATATGTGCCTGTTCAGGAAAGGGTATAGTTGGCATAACAACACATGGTGGCAAAAGACTCTTCTAGCCACAGTTATAATTCTCAAACTATGTACATGTAGTCCTCGACTTATGACCATAATTGAGACCCAAATTTCTGTTGTTAAGTAAGACATTTGTCAAATGAGTTTTACCCCATTTTATGTTCTTTCTTGCCACAGTTGTTGGGTGAATCATTGCAGTTGATAATTCAGTAAACCAGTTAAGTGAATCTAGCTTTCCCATTGATTTTGCTCGTTAGAAGGTTGCAAAAGGTGATCACACAACCTTGATGAACTGTTGTAAGTTGAGGACTACCTGTATTGTTCTTAGGAGTGTAAGTTCATTTAGAAAAGGTAGGCTCCCAGTTCCCACATTTGAGTATCACCCTTCCTCCAGACCTCTATCTTGTGAAGATTCACAATCAATTTATTGGCCCTTATATACCCCATCAAGACAGCCAGTTGGTTGTAGTGCTTAAGGCATCAGGTTAGAAACTAGACACCATTATAGTTGGGTGTTTTGAGGATGAACCCATACATATTGAAATATTAGTTCAGATGCTTGGTAGATTTACATCTGGTCTATTCTTTACATAGCTGAAATTCATAAATAATAGTGTTTGTTTTCACTGAGTTTAGTTTCTTCAGTATAGGCATAAATTTTATCTTTTTCAACTTTATGGCTGTTACTATTACTTGTTTTGTATTAAGCACTGAAAATATTCCTCTTGACCTTTTCTTCCATTTGCTAATTCCTTATAAGTATCATACACTGCTATCTTAACTTTTTTTCATCTCTCCTCTCAGTCATTTTTCCCCAGGGCTGTTAAAATTCAGTTCCTTTAACCTCTTGATGTAGGTCATACTTTATAAAATCATTTATATTCAAACTTTTTTGTTTTTGTTCTGATTTTTCTAGCTGCACAGAATGTTGAAAATTGGAGACAGAAGACTGTCTTTCATTTGTGAGATACATAATGCCTGGATAAAGAAGCAATTATTTATTTCATTTTATATTGACTTTTCTTGTTTATAAGAAGGAATCCAGTATTTATTCTCTTAATAGCTACTTCATAATAGGTTTTGTTCTATTTATTTTCTCATATTATCTTCGCTCTATCAGCTTTCTTCTAAGACTGCATAAGTATGTACGTACATACATACTAAGTATGTATAAAAATTGATCGTCTTTACTTTGCAGTAATTGGTGGTGACTTTAGCATTAAACAGACAAAGATGCTCTTGATGGGTTTCCCCCACTTTATTATCACCATTCATTTTTCCCTTTTCATTTGTCTTTCACCTTCATTGACTAAAGACCAACAGAAGGCAGTGGGCTACTAGAAGAGGATATCAAATGGCAACAGGAAGGAGGAAGAAAAGCAAAGGCAGGGACTATGATGGCCAAGAATGTATCCTTTGCTGTGGCAGGTGCTAGACAAGAGGGGCTCTTGGGAATAATGCTGGTCTTCACAACTTTGTGCTGCAAACTTCATTGCTTGTTATTTTCATTAAATACTACCTTGTACTTCATTTTTTCCATAACACAAATTAAGTTTTTCAATTATGAAGTACTAAAATAAACATGGCTCAGAATAATATAGTGTGGCTTACTGGTATTTTATTGATAGAATAGCTTTTATGAGAGTTAGCTGTTTCCCCTGCTGCAGTGGTGGGATTCAAATTTTTTTTACTACTGGTTCTGTGGGCGTGGCTTGGTGGGCATGGCAGGGGAAGGATACTGTAAAATCTCCAGTCAGAGATGGTATTTGCCAGCTCTCCGAACTACTCAAAATTTCCACTACCGGTTCTCCAGAACTGGTCAGAACCTGCTGAATACCATCTCTGCCCTGCTCCTGTGAAAATGTATCATACTGTGGTAGTTCCTGCAATAATTCTACTCACACATTTTAGCAGGTGGTCCCTGCAAGGTTTTCTGGCATAAACTCTCTGTCCTACTTCTTGTTTCTCATTTCTCTCAAGGCACAGAGACTAGATATGCACTGGATTTTCTTATGGAAGTGATTTATTGTCTGGACTTCATAGAAATATGTAACATGAATGAACGCTCACAAACATACACATTTATATTTTTCAACAAGTAAATATTGGGATGCATAATGAGTGTGCTCCATTTTCAAAATGGCATTCATCAGGGTTGAATGCAAGGTAGTTTAAGGCCTCCTAATAATAAATAGTTCTTAATATGTTAAAATTCCTCAGTACACTTTGGAACACTGCATTTCATTATTTTAACTTTTGAAAATTAAAATATATTCTAATGCTTTCACACCATTCTATTCCACAGATATTATTGCTGCCTTTTTCCCTCTTAATATATCCCTGGTTCATGGAACAAACATTCATATTCTGTAATGGTTCGTCTCCCTTGAGAGAACAGCATGAATACATGGATGAAGTTTGCATCACAAATGTCAATTTTATGTAAGAAAGGATCTAGGCTGAAGCAAAGATTAGTTGTTCATTCAGAGAGCAGGCCTAGAACTAGTGGGAGAAATTACAGAGAAGAGTACTTTGGCTAAACTTTAGGAGCAATTTGTAATGATAATTGATGCTAAACTATAGACAAAATTGCCTTGGAAAGTGAAGTGTTCTTCTCTGCCAGGGGAATTATGCAAAGAACGGACAGCTATCAATCAGTGATTCTACTAAGCTATACCCTGATTACAAGCCTGGTTTGGTAATTTCAGCTTAATGTGGTCTTGAAACATAATTGATTCCCTTCCATTCCTCAGACCAGAATTGGAGATTCCATGTTCTTCCAAATATTGCTGCAAATTTTTGGCAGCATCTCTCACTATTAGCCATTCTAGCTAGAACTGCTAAGAAGTGGTATTCTGCCTGTCCTGTACAAATACTATACAAAGGCAGATAGATAAACTCCACAAAGCATCCATACAAAGTCTCTTTTGGTTCATCAGGCATCCCCATCAACTCACAGTTATGACGAGGTTCTTCTTAATGTCCAATCCTTTGCATATCTGTCTTTATGATGTAGAAAGATAATAAACTCTCATCCCCATGATGACTTAAGCAGCTGCATAGCAGTGGATCCAGGCAAGAGCGAGGGCACCTCCCCAACCCAACAAGGGTCAATTTAGTGACCAATCAGGGTTACAGATGTGACCCCATGACATGTACTACATTTTCCAGGATACCTTAACTACATTTACCATGATGCATTCCCTTAAGGGGACAGCTCTCAATTCCTAACAACCTATCCAAAATCCCATTAACTCTAAACTGGCTGGACAGCACAAGTGGAGTTCCATTTCTGATGGTATCTAACTCATCTTAGATAAAATTCAGGGTTAAATAATTGGTTTGGTATATTCCTATACCTTATCTGTGTTTTTAGGAATGACTACAACTGAATTAAGCACTAAGATTGGCACTTATAAGGGTTACCCCATATAAATATACCATCTCAATACTGTATTAAACAAAAGTGGATCAGTACTACAATAAATTAGACAATAGTTTTTCATGTAGTTCTTATGAGTGTCCATTAGATTTGATCATAACTTGGACATTGAAATGGAGAAGGATATTTTGGAAGAAATTACTTTACTAAAAATAAAGAAGATTGCTCAGAATCTTCTTTTAATTCTAAGCCTCCATGAAACTCTGATTCTGATTTGTATCTCTAGACTTTTGATATGCTGTAAAGCAAAAGTCACCACACCTCTGCTAAAAACTGGGAGTAAAAATAGTCTTTTAATTAAAGACTTTTACTTAAAATATGTTTAGGAGGGAAGGAGAGTGTGGAATTTAATAATAAAGACCTCTGTAGACATTCTAAACAGACTACAATTGGTTACCCAAATCAAAGGATAGTTCTAAGGATTTAAGAGAATATCCATAACCCACAACCTCTGGAGGCAACTTGTTCCACTGATTAATTGATCTTTCAGGAACTTTTCCTTAGTCCTAGGTTGAGTCTCTCCTTGATTAATTTCATCCATGGCTTCTTGTCCTGCCTTCAGGTGTTTTGGAGAATAGGATGATCCCCCTCTTCTTTGTGGCAGCCCCTTAAATGTTGGAATACTGCTATAAGATCAACCCTAGTCCTTCTTTTAATTAAATATTCTTTTCCTTAAACATTCCTTAGGGTTTTTTTTAATTTGCTCCATTTCATTGTTGCCCAGCCTTTCATCTTGAGCAATAGGTATTTTGTGAGATGAAGTTAGGTATCTGGCAGTGATATTTGGTTTGTTTTATGAGAAAGGCCAGTGAGATAATTCCATAACTCTTTTTCTCAGATGTTGATAAAGAGCTCCAGCAGATTAAGAAAAGGATAAGGAAAGGAATGGCTCCTTATCAACATTCTTTTCTTTTGTGGAAATTTCCTTCAATCTTTCAAAAATTTGGCCTGAATGTTTGTATTATAGAGACTAATACAGAATTGGAGATGGAGACAGCCAAATCTTTAAAATTTTAAACAAATAAATAAACCTGATGCAACTTCATTTCATTTTAAGTGCGCCTTTTATTTTAAAATCAATGTTAATATTCAGAATTGCCTACCCTATTTCCTGCTAAATGTAGATGTCATCTTCTGCCCACATAATATTAAGCTTTCTGATACATTTCAACTCATTTTGGTGAACAGTTCATATTAGAGAATAGAGTTCCATTTTCTTAAACTCACTCCAGAGTCAGAATTAAAATTGGACTGGACAGACTCAAAAGTGATCATTACTGAGTTTTTCAGAAAGATCAAATCATCCAGTGGTGGGATTCAAATTTTTTTACTACTGGTTCTGTGGGTGTGGCTTGGTGGGCATGGCAGGGGAAGGATACTGTAAAATCTCCAGTCAGAGATGGTATTTGCCAGCTCTCCGAACTACTCAAAATTTCCACTACCGGTTCTCCAGAACTGGTCAGAACCTGCTGAATACCATCTCTGCCCTGCTCCTGTGAAAATGTATCATACTGTGGTAGTTCCTGCAATAATTCTACTCACACATTTTAGCAGGTGGTCCCTGCAAGGTTTTCTGGCATAAACTCTCTGTCCTACTTCTTGTTTCTCATTTCTCTCAAGGCACAGAGACTAGATATGCACTGGATTTTCTTATGGAAGTGATTTATTGTCTGGACTTCATAGAAATATGTAACATGAATGAACGCTCACAAACATACACATTTATATTTTTCAACAAGTAAATATTGGGATGCATAATGAGTGTGCTCCATTTTCAAAATGGCATTCATCAGGGTTGAATGCAAGGTAGTTTAAGGCCTCCTAATAATAAATAGTTCTTAATATGTTAAAATTCCTCAGTACACTTTGGAACACTGCATTTCATTATTTTAACTTTTGAAAATTAAAATATATTCTAATGCTTTCACACCATTCTATTCCACAGATATTATTGCTGCCTTTTTCCCTCTTAATATATCCCTGGTTCATGGAACAAACATTCATATTCTGTAATGGTTCGTCTCCCTTGAGAGAACAGCATGAATACATGGATGAAGTTTGCATCACAAATGTCAATTTTATGTAAGAAAGGATCTAGGCTGAAGCAAAGATTAGTTGTTCATTCAGAGAGCAGGCCTAGAACTAGTGGGAGAAATTACAGAGAAGAGTACTTTGGCTAAACTTTAGGAGCAATTTGTAATGATAATTGATGCTAAACTATAGACAAAATTGCCTTGGAAAGTGAAGTGTTCTTCTCTGCCAGGGGAATTATGCAAAGAACGGACAGCTATCAATCAGTGATTCTACTAAGCTATACCCTGATTACAAGCCTGGTTTGGTAATTTCAGCTTAATGTGGTCTTGAAACATAATTGATTCCCTTCCATTCCTCAGACCAGAATTGGAGATTCCATGTTCTTCCAAATATTGCTGCAAATTTTTGGCAGCATCTCTCACTATTAGCCATTCTAGCTAGAACTGCTAAGAAGTGGTATTCTGCCTGTCCTGTACAAATACTATACAAAGGCAGATAGATAAACTCCACAAAGCATCCATACAAAGTCTCTTTTGGTTCATCAGGCATCCCCATCAACTCACAGTTATGACGAGGTTCTTCTTAATGTCCAATCCTTTGCATATCTGTCTTTATGATGTAGAAAGATAATAAACTCTCATCCCCATGATGACTTAAGCAGCTGCATAGCAGTGGATCCAGGCAAGAGCGAGGGCACCTCCCCAACCCAACAAGGGTCAATTTAGTGACCAATCAGGGTTACAGATGTGACCCCATGACATGTACTACATTTTCCAGGATACCTTAACTACATTTACCATGATGCATTCCCTTAAGGGGACAGCTCTCAATTCCTAACAACCTATCCAAAATCCCATTAACTCTAAACTGGCTGGACAGCACAAGTGGAGTTCCATTTCTGATGGTATCTAACTCATCTTAGATAAAATTCAGGGTTAAATAATTGGTTTGGTATATTCCTATACCTTATCTGTGTTTTTAGGAATGACTACAACTGAATTAAGCACTAAGATTGGCACTTATAAGGGTTACCCCATATAAATATACCATCTCAATACTTTATTAAACAAAAGTGGATCAGTACTACAATAAATTAGACAATAGTTTTTCATGTAGTTCTTATGAGTGTCCATTAGATTTGATCATAACTTGGACATTGAAATGGAGAAGGATATTTTGGAAGAAATTACTTTACTAAAAATAAAGAAGATTGCTCAGAATCTTCTTTTAATTCTAAGCCTCCATGAAACTCTGATTCTGATTTGTATCTCTAGACTTTTGATATGCTGTAAAGCAAAAGTCACCACACCTCTGCTAAAAACTGGGAGTAAAAATAGTCTTTTAATTAAAGACTTTTACTTAAAATATGTTTAGGAGGGAAGGAGAGTGTGGAATTTAATAATAAAGACCTCTGTAGACATTCTAAACAGACTACAATTGGTTACCCAAATCAAAGGATAGTTCTAAGGATTTAAGAGAATATCCATAACCCACAACCTCTGGAGGCAACTTGTTCCACTGATTAATTGATCTTTCAGGAACTTTTCCTTAGTCCTAGGTTGAGTCTCTCCTTGATTAATTTCATCCATGGCTTCTTGTCCTGCCTTCAGGTGTTTTGGAGAATAGGATGATCCCCCTCTTCTTTGTGGCAGCCCCTTAAATGTTGGAATACTGCTATAAGATCAACCCTAGTCCTTCTTTTAATTAAATATTCTTTTCCTTAAACATTCCTTAGGGTTTTTTTTAATTTGCTCCATTTCATTGTTGCCCAGCCTTTCATCTTGAGCAATAGGTATTTTGTGAGATGAAGTTAGGTATCTGGCAGTGATATTTGGTTTGTTTTATGAGAAAGGCCAGTGAGATAATTCCATAACTCTTTTTCTCAGATGTTGATAAAGAGCTCCAGCAGATTAAGAAAAGGATAAGGAAAGGAATGGCTCCTTATCAACATTCTTTTCTTTTGTGGAAATTTCCTTCAATCTTTCAAAAATTTGGCCTGAATGTTTGTATTATAGAGACTAATACAGAATTGGAGATGGAGACAGCCAAATCTTTAAAATTTTAAACAAATAAATAAACCTGATGCAACTTCATTTCATTTTAAGTGCGCCTTTTATTTTAAAATCAATGTTAATATTCAGAATTGCCTACCCTATTTCCTGCTAAATGTAGATGTCATCTTCTGCCCACATAATATTAAGCTTTCTGATACATTTCAACTCATTTTGGTGAACAGTTCATATTAGAGAATAGAGTTCCATTTTCTTAAACTCACTCCAGAGTCAGAATTAAAATTGGACTGGACAGACTCAAAAGTGATCATTACTGAGTTTTTCAGAAAGATCAAATCATCCAGTGGTGGGATTCAAATTTTTTTACTACTGGTTCTGTGGGTGTGGCTTGGTGGGCATGGCAGGGGAAGGATACTGTAAAATCTCCAGTCAGAGATGGTATTTGCCAGCTCTCCGAACTACTCAAAATTTCCACTACCGGTTCTCCAGAACTGGTCAGAACCTGCTGAATACCATCTCTGCCCTGCTCCTGTGAAAATGTATCATACTGTGGTAGTTCCTGCAATAATTCTACTCACACATTTTAGCAGGTGGTCCCTGCAAGGTTTTCTGGCATAAACTCTCTGTCCTACTTCTTGTTTCTCATTTCTCTCAAGGCACAGAGACTAGATATGCACTGGATTTTCTTATGGAAGTGATTTATTGTCTGGACTTCATAGAAATATGTAACATGAATGAACGCTCACAAACATACACATTTATATTTTTCAACAAGTAAATATTGGGATGCATAATGAGTGTGCTCCATTTTCAAAATGGCATTCATCAGGGTTGAATGCAAGGTAGTTTAAGGCCTCCTAATAATAAATAGTTCTTAATATGTTAAAATTCCTCAGTACACTTTGGAACACTGCATTTCATTATTTTAACTTTTGAAAATTAAAATATATTCTAATGCTTTCACACCATTCTATTCCACAGATATTATTGCTGCCTTTTTCCCTCTTAATATATCCCTGGTTCATGGAACAAACATTCATATTCTGTAATGGTTCGTCTCCCTTGAGAGAACAGCATGAATACATGGATGAAGTTTGCATCACAAATGTCAATTTTATGTAAGAAAGGATCTAGGCTGAAGCAAAGATTAGTTGTTCATTCAGAGAGCAGGCCTAGAACTAGTGGGAGAAATTACAGAGAAGAGTACTTTGGCTAAACTTTAGGAGCAATTTGTAATGATAATTGATGCTAAACTATAGACAAAATTGCCTTGGAAAGTGAAGTGTTCTTCTCTGCCAGGGGAATTATGCAAAGAACGGACAGCTATCAATCAGTGATTCTACTAAGCTATACCCTGATTACAAGCCTGGTTTGGTAATTTCAGCTTAATGTGGTCTTGAAACATAATTGATTCCCTTCCATTCCTCAGACCAGAATTGGAGATTCCATGTTCTTCCAAATATTGCTGCAAATTTTTGGCAGCATCTCTCACTATTAGCCATTCTAGCTAGAACTGCTAAGAAGTGGTATTCTGCCTGTCCTGTACAAATACTATACAAAGGCAGATAGATAAACTCCACAAAGCATCCATACAAAGTCTCTTTTGGTTCATCAGGCATCCCCATCAACTCACAGTTATGACGAGGTTCTTCTTAATGTCCAATCCTTTGCATATCTGTCTTTATGATGTAGAAAGATAATAAACTCTCATCCCCATGATGACTTAAGCAGCTGCATAGCAGTGGATCCAGGCAAGAGCGAGGGCACCTCCCCAACCCAACAAGGGTCAATTTAGTGACCAATCAGGGTTACAGATGTGACCCCATGACATGTACTACATTTTCCAGGATACCTTAACTACATTTACCATGATGCATTCCCTTAAGGGGACAGCTCTCAATTCCTAACAACCTATCCAAAATCCCATTAACTCTAAACTGGCTGGACAGCACAAGTGGAGTTCCATTTCTGATGGTATCTAACTCATCTTAGATAAAATTCAGGGTTAAATAATTGGTTTGGTATATTCCTATACCTTATCTGTGTTTTTAGGAATGACTACAACTGAATTAAGCACTAAGATTGGCACTTATAAGGGTTACCCCATATAAATATACCATCTCAATACTGTATTAAACAAAAGTGGATCAGTACTACAATAAATTAGACAATAGTTTTTCATGTAGTTCTTATGAGTGTCCATTAGATTTGATCAAAACTTGGACATTGAAATGGAGAAGGATATTTTGGAAGAAATTACTTTACTAAAAATAAAGAAGATTGCTCAGAATCTTCTTTTAATTCTAAGCCTCCATGAAACTCTGATTCTGATTTGTATCTCTAGACTTTTGATATGCTGTAAAGCAAAAGTCACCACACCTCTGCTAAAAACTGGGAGTAAAAATAGTCTTTTAATTAAAGACTTTTACTTAAAATATGTTTAGGAGGGAAGGAGAGTGTGGAATTTAATAATAAAGACCTCTGTAGACATTCTAAACAGACTACAATTGGTTACCCAAATCAAAGGATAGTTCTAAGGATTTAAGAGAATATCCATAACCCACAACCTCTGGAGGCAACTTGTTCCACTGATTAATTGATCTGTCAGGAACTTTTCCTTAGTCCTAGGTTGAGTCTCTCCTTGATTAATTTCATCCATGGCTTCTTGTCCTGCCTTCAGGTGTTTTGGAGAATAGGATGATCCCCCTCTTCTTTGTGGCAGCCCCTTAAATGTTGGAATACTGCTATAAGATCAACCCTAGTCCTTCTTTTAATTAAATATTCTTTTCCTTAAACATTCCTTAGGGTTTTTTTTAATTTGCTCCATTTCATTGTTGCCCAGCCTTTCATCTTGAGCAATAGGTATTTTGTGAGATGAAGTTAGGTATCTGGCAGTGATATTTGGTTTGTTTTATGAGAAAGGCCAGTGAGATAATTCCATAACTCTTTTTCTCAGATGTTGATAAAGAGCTCCAGCAGATTAAGAAAAGGATAAGGAAAGGAATGGCTCCTTATCAACATTCTTTTCTTTTGTGGAAATTTCCTTCAATCTTTCAAAAATTTGGCCTGAATGTTTGTATTATAGAGACTAATACAGAATTGGAGATGGAGACAGCCAAATCTTTAAAATTTTAAACAAATAAATAAACCTGATGCAACTTCATTTCATTTTAAGTGCGCCTTTTATTTTAAAATCAATGTTAATATTCAGAATTGCCTACCCTATTTCCTGCTAAATGTAGATGTCATCTTCTGCCCACATAATATTAAGCTTTCTGATACATTTCAACTCATTTTGGTGAACAGTTCATATTAGAGAATAGAGTTCCATTTTCTTAAACTCACTCCAGAGTCAGAATTAAAATTGGACTGGACAGACTCAAAAGTGATCATTACTGAGTTTTTCAGAAAGATCAAATCATCCAGTGGTGGGATTCAAATTTTTTTACTACTGGTTCTGTGGGTGTGGCTTGGTGGGCATGGCAGGGGAAGGATACTGTAAAATCTCCAGTCAGAGGCGGTATTTGCCGGTTCTCTGAACTACTCAAAATTTCTGCTACCGGTTCTCCAGAACCGGTCAGTACCTGCTGAATACCACCTCTGAAATCATCTCTAATCATGACTAATATCTACAAATGATGCATATGTCTTTTTATAGCCTCTTTCAGAATAGCATGATAACTGATTTTAGTAATTTAAACTAGAATATAGGAATTCTGTTGGTGTCTTGATTATCTATGTCAGCTGTTTTTATTTTGATTGTGCTCCAAGATAGATCCATTTTCATCTGATGCCTGATTTCTTTTTTAATTTAAATTGTAAAATACCAGGAATGGAATCTGATGTCTTGCTGAAGAATGCAAATGGAATGTACTAATGACACTAGTGAAAAAAAACATAAATGCAAAACAAAGAACAGAAACAAGGAAGAAGTGAAAGGCATTTCCACTCCCATTCCACTCATTAATATGAAAAGCCATTATACACTTGCCCTGTAGTTACTGTCCCAAAACAACAATGTTTGGATCCAGGAATAAGCTATTTTATCTATTATCTACTGTGTAGACTACAGTCTGCACTAAGTATTGTGTGGAACTTAGTCTTGGTATGTTTTTCTTTTGTACTCCTATCTAGGATGTTTAAATTAAGTTTCCTCTAAACTCCTCTCCCTCCCCCCCAGAAAACACTTTATTTTCCACTGTCATTCTGGCAGGCCATTGAGTTTGATATATCAGGCCCATTTGAAGGCTTTATTTTTCTGTAAACATAGCTGGAGGAGTTCTTTGGAGGCAGCAGAGTTGATTGATGACTTGCCCAGTTGCATGTGGCTAGCCTTCAAGAACAGAGAGAGCTTTGTGGTGCATGGAATCCAAGCATGTGGCTTGTTTCTCACCTTCAAGGGTTGCCCTTCATATCTATTCCACATAAGGTTAAACTAAGAAGATTGCTGCCTTTTTTTGGTCACTAACTGAAATGAACAACTATGTGATATGATTTCCTGAAAGAATCACACAGCAGCACACCACTTGCCATTCATTTTATCATAATTGTTTTATGATCCGTAAAGCTTTCATCTATTACCTGAAGCATGTGTCAGCATTTTCTTTCTCCAGTGAGAGGCAATCTGTTCTGATCATGTTGTGCAGTCATTCAGATTCAATAAATACCATTCTGTTTTTCTTCTTTACTTTGTCCTGCTGCTTTCTCATTGTGTTATTCTTCTGTCAATATAATACCCATTTTTGGTCATAATAATTTTTTTTCTTCAGTTTGTTTTACTGACATGTTTCCCTTTCAATCCTAAAATTTGCATTTTTTCAGTTTTTTCAGATCAGCAGATCAGTGGCATTGACATGCAAAAGAGGCCTTTATCCTGCAGTGACAATGGCTAAAATGATGATTATATATACATATAGCTGTATCTTGTCTACCTATTTATACCACGCACAGCCAAAAAAACAAATTAATCATAAAACAAATCAATTTAGGATTCTTACTCAAATCATAAATGACTAGGCCCAAATCATCCTACCTTGAACATTTTGTGCAAATACCAAACTCTCTGGAGAAGGCCATTGTGAGCAGGAGCTTCTCCATGTTAGAACAGAATAAGGAAGTAGTGCCTCGAACTCAGAAAACTCAGAGAAAACGTAGCAGGTACAAATATCATATTGCATAGTATGCCGTTTCCCATATTAGGAAGAAAAGTGTCTGTATTAGTTAGTGATCGGCTAAACATAGTTAGAATGTAAGCCAAGCCCTTGTAGGAGGGGGTGGCAGTTTAGGGCTATAAAAGCTTTGTTAAAACAAAGAATGCGTTTATTACGAATGCGTAATAAACTTTGTTTCTTTGGATCAACAAGCTGAGTCTTAAATCTCACTTTGACAAACCCATCTCACAGTTTTGGTGCCCAACGTGGGGCCCCGATGGAACTTTGCCTGGGGAGGAGGAAAATCGGGTGAGTGTGGCGCCACCGCCTCCCATTGAAGAGGGACCTTATTTTCCTTCCTCTCCTGGCGGGGTCCAGGGGCTACTGGCACAACAGACGATCCATTGAAACAATGAAAGACTGTTGCCAGCTGGACACTCAGGGAGTGTCGCGACGTTCGGGGAACGTTGATTGAACCTGAGGTGGGGACGCCCACTATCCTCTAGTCTCAAGGAGATGCAGGATAAATCAGGTGAGTTTGTCGCCTTTCGGGTTAGTGAACAAGGAACCGCTATCCTTAAACTCTGGGAATCCAGTGCTTGCTGGAGGACAGTGGGGAATTGTGAAAAGAAGGACTCTGGGAGTATAGGCAGGTAGTGCAGAAGATGGGAAAGGGACAGAGTAAGGGCACAAAAGTGTCGGAAGAAATAGGGGTCGGGGGGAAACAAGTGACTAGGCAGTCCATCCCGACAGACTCTCCTCTAGGTCAGCTACTGCAACAGTGGCTTGAACCTTGGGTGAAAACATACACCCAAAATCTTGAAAAGAAGAAAATTATCTACTTGTGTCACCAACAGTGGCCACAATACCCGCTAATTGACCCTGAATTCCCCTACTATTGGGACCCAGATGGGGAGACAAGTAAATATTGGATGAACAAGTTAAAGGATTATATAATAAAACATAACATAAAAGAACAACTACCATACTTAGAAGTATGGTACCCTGTCCGTTTTGAAGGACCAATCCCTCCGGCGACAGAGGTAAAGCAATTTGTCACTAAAGAGGATGAGAGTGAGACTGAGGAATGGATGGGAAGACCTCCAGTGTCAGCGCCGGTGGCAATACAACCGCCGCCCCCGCCACCCCTGCCGATTCCTCTGGCTCCCATTCCTCCACCCCACTCTCCCTCACCTACGGGTTATCCGGGACTTAGAAGAGAGTTGGCTCAGTTGAATAAAGATTTGGAAAATTTGCCATTGGGCGGAACACGAACTAACCCTGTGTCTGCCTTCCCAGTGAGAGAAGTTGCAAATGGCACAAATGCACAAGGAAATCCAGTCACAGTATTTGTGGCTGTTCCCATAAAGCCAACCGAGTTGAGAGATTTAAAAAGGACTCTTCCAAAGCTTCATGAAAATGAAGGAATTTAATCAGAAGAGCGGCCATGGCCGCTTGGGATAGGAGACAGGCTGGACAACAAGGAGCAGTAGCCGCAAATGTGAAATTTCCCATAGCAGATCCCAATTGGGATTTGAATAATGCAGGTCACAGGGAGCACATGAGAGACATGAAGAGAATGATACTTGAAGGCATAAAACTTGCAATGCCACAAGGGAAAAATTTGACAAAAGCCTTTGAGGTAACACAGGGAAAAGAGGAGTCACCAGGGGATTTCTGTGCCCGCCACCGAGAAAGCTTAACCAAATACTCGGGAGTGGAACCAGAAACTCCTGCCTTTGAAGCACTGTTGAAATTACAATTTGTCACAAAAGCGTGGCCAGATATCCATAGGAAAATACAAAAAAATGGATGGGTGGACAGAAATTGGAATGTCAGACTTAATGAGAGCAGCCCAACAAGTCTTTGTTAATCGGGACACTGCAAAGACAAAACAAAAGTCGCAAATCATGATTGCTGCTGTGCAAACAGCCATAAAAAATGAAGTAGGAAAAGAGAGAGAAACCAGACTGGTGGAACAGAAACCGGGGTGGAGGGATGAGAAATACCAAAACAGGGGACAGGGGCTGAGACCAGCTCCATCTAGGAGATGGAGACAGGAAGGACAGAAACCCTGGGGTAGAACTTGCTTCCGATGCGGGAAGGAAGGGCATTTTGCATGTGAATGTCCAGAAACTCCTGAGGAGCGAAGCTATGCACTCTACAATTAGGGCTGTTCCGGCTCCCAAAGGGGGACCTGCAGGGAGCCATTGGTAAATATGATAGTGGGTCCTGACCATCAGGAGCGGCTGTTTCTGATAGACACAGGTGCCAGCCATACATCTATCTGTGACTCGGTACCTGGAATGGGTAGACCAAAGTGAACACTGAAAGTGGTGGGAGTAAGTGGAAAAACACAAGAAGTAGGAATCATTGATGGAAGTGTTTGGAATAGAACTGTGGGACAAGCAGAAGGAGGTACACATGTGTGTCTTAACAACAGAGGATGAGGAAACCATAACTCCAGAAGTGTGGGCGGAAGAAGAGAAAGTTAGTAGAATAACTATGCAGCCTGTGCAGATTAAAGTGAAGCTGGGAATAACAAAGCTATGGACTCCCCAATATTCCCTTTGTATGAAGGGAAGGGAGGGGCTCAAGCCAGTGATCAATAGATTGCTAAAACAAGGGCTATTAGAGCCTATTATGTCACCATTCAATTCACCGATTTTAGCAGTACAAAAGAAAGATGGAACTTACAGACTGGTTCACGATCTGAGACGGATCAATGAGATAGTCATTCCCAGGTTCCCAGTGGTCCCAGACCCTTACACGATATTAGGAAAAATCCCCCCAAAAGCCAAGTGGTTCACAGTAATTGATCTCAAAGCATTTTGGGCATGCCGCTAGAGGAAGGAGCAGGGATTTGTTTGCCTTTGAGTGGGAGGATCCTGAGAGTGGAAGAAAACAGCAGCTCAGATGGACAGTTCTCCCCCAGGAGTACACAGAGAGTCCTTTGTTATTCGGGCAGGCGTTGGAGGAGAAACTGATAACATTCAAAAGAAAGGGAAGCATGACCCTGATCCAGTATGTGGATGATTTATTGCTGACTGGAGAAAAGGAGGGGGAAGTGAGGGAAGCCTCTGTGGATTTATTAAACTGGCTGGGAAATCAGGGATTAAAAGTCTCAAAAGAAAAACTTCAATTTGTGGAAAAGAAGGTAAAATACTTGGGACATTATATCCAAGAAGGAGTTAGGTCCCTAGACCCAACACGAATACAGGGGATAATGAGTCTGGCCCCTCCTAGAAATAAAACTGAAGTGAGAAGGGCATTGGGGCTTTTAGGGTATTGCCGAATCTGGATAGATCAATACACAGTATTAGCCCAATTCTTACACCAGAAACTACAAGGGAAAGGAGAGCAAGTGGAGTGGAAGCAGGGCAATGATGAAAGATGGAAGAAGCTAAAAGAAGCATTGTCCACAACTCCAGTCCTGGCCCTACCAAATCTAAAGCTGCCATTCCACCTGTATGTGGCGCCTCCGAGGGAGTAGCAGTCGGAGTTCTAGCCCAGAAAAGGGGAGGAAGATACCAGCCTGTAGCATTTCTTAGTAAAACTTTGGAACCTGTAGTAAAAGGGTGGTCAGTTTGTGTGCAGGCTGTAGCAGCTGCAGCAATGTTGGTAGTTGAGAGCAACAAAATGACTTTTGGTGGGGCCCTCATAGTGCATTCCTCTCACCAGATCACCTCAGTGCTAAGCCAGATTGCCACCACTTGGATGACTGAAGGTCGAATAATGAAATATGAAACCATTCTGAGAACTAGCCCTGATGTAACTGTTGGGACAGATAAAAACCTGAATCCGGCAGAATTTTTGGCGGGGCATCGAAAGGAATGGGAACCAGATGATCATGATTGCTTACTGCAAGTAGATTTAATGACAAAGATTAGGGAAGACTTGGAAGAAACTTTGCTGGAAGAAGGAGAGAGATGGTTTGTGGATGGGTCCAGTAGGGTGGAAGATGGGAAGCGGAAGTCAGGATTTGCTACAGTGACAGGGGAGGGCGAGGTAGTTGAAAAAGGGTCACTCCCAGTTACCTGGTCAGCACAAAAGTGTGAATTATTGGCACTGACTAGGGCTCTTGAGTTGGCTGAAGGGTTACAAGTAACCATATGGACTGACTCTAAATACGCTTGGGGAGTGGTACACACCTTTGGGAAGATCTGGAGGGAGAGAGGATACATCAAGGCTGATGGGAAGCAAATAGAGCAAGTACAGCTAGTGGAATGAGCTTTGGATGCATTACAACTCCCCCAAGAGGTAGCAATTGTCCATATCAATGCTCATCAAAAAGGAAGCACTCCAGAGGTTGTGGGGAATAGGTAGGCTGACAAATGGGCAAAGGAAGTGGCTGGAGAAGTAGAGTTAACTATGGTAGCAATCCCAGTACTAGAAAAAGAAGGGAAGGAAAACTGGGATCCAGGAGAGGAGGTGGAAAGAGAGCTTGAGAAAGAAGGCTGTACCAAAACCCAGGAGGGCTGGATAACTGCAGAAGGAGTGCCCATCATATCCCGCACCACTATGAGAGGGGTGATGGAAAAACTCCATGAAGGGGGACACTGGGGGACTGAAGCTCTAGTCATGTCTGTGAAGCCTCATTTCTGAAGTCCGAAAATGTGGATGATAGCTCAGAGCATTTGTTGGAAATGTCTAGTATGCCTAAAAGTGAATAAAAGGGCAGCTCGGAAGAGAGAAGAGGAGGCGGCCTCTGGCTAGTTGGCCATTCCAGAGGGCCCAAATGGACTTCACAGAGTTACCAGAAAAAGGGGGGTGGAAGTATTTGCTGGTGATAAAAGACCAGTTAACCGGATGGGTGGAGGCGTATCCTACTAGGAGAGCAACTGCCCTTACGGTGACAAAAATATTGTTAGAACAAATCATTCCGCGATATGGGATGATGGAAGCCATTGATTCAGACAGGGGTCTCACCTTTTGAAATGTTGATGGGGAGGCCTTATTTGGCTGAATTAGGAAATCCCATCCCAGAGTTTAAAGATCTATTTCTCCAGAAATATTTGCAGGCACTCTCCCGGTCTTTGCTTTCTCTCCATAAACAGGAATTGTTGGCGCAACGACCACCTTTGGCTGACAGTCAACATCCGCACGAAGTGGGAGACTGGATCCTGATTAAAACTTGGAAAACTGAGAAACTGCAACCTAGCTGGGAAGGCCCATACCAGGTGCTGCTGAAAACTGCATCTGCGGTCCGTACTCGTGAAGGAGGTTGGATTCATCACAGCCGAGTGAAACAGGCATCGGAGCCTGAAAAACCTTGGAAGGCCATCCCAGTGGACAGATACCCATTGAAACTGACACTAAAAAAAATGATGTGGTTACTCTGTGTAACCATCCTTGGACTACTACTAAAACCAAGAGGAACTGCTGGAGGTGATGACGACAAATGCCAACCTTGTATCAAAGCAACAAAGTCCGGACTAAAAGTGACCAAGACTTTGATCTACCATACCCAGTTAGACTGTAAAAAGAAGTTAAAAGAAATTTGCATCGTAAATGGGACTTCCTATTCTATTTGCGGGGATGATGGGAAAAAGCAATGTTATGATCCAAAAGGGGCCACTCACAGGTACACTATAAAAGTGCAGGCAGGGACCAAGGTGTAGTAAGTCATGATTTTTATAATGTTAAGGAAAGTCAGTCTGTCATGAGGTCGAGACAGAATTGAAAAAGAAAAAGGGGGGAGTTTGTGAGCAGGAGCTTCGCCATGTTAGAACAGAATAAGGAAGTAGTGCCTCGAACTCAGAAAACTCAGAGAAAACGTAGCAGGTACAAATATCATATTGCATAGTATGCGATTTCCCATATTAGGAAGAAAAGTGTCTGTATTAGTTAGTGATTGGCTAAACATAGTTAGAATGTAAGCCAAGCCCTCGTAGGAGGGGGCAGCAGTTTAGGGCTATAAAAGCTTTGTTAAAACAAAGACCTGGGTTCCTTCAACGCCTGGAGGAACCCGCTTTCGCGAATGCGTAATAAACTTTGTTTCTTTGGATCAACGAACTGAGTCTTAAATCTCACTTTGACAAACCCATCTCACACCATCATGCTGAGAAATATCAAAGGAAAGAGAAGAAAAGCACAACCAGCAGCAAAATGAATTCAGTTATCATGGTGATGGATGCAAGGAGGAACTGAAAAACTAGGTTACAGAATCTCATGGAGAAAATATATCTTTGGGACCGTAGTTGACCCTGACTTGATGGCACATAATGAATGAATAAGTAAGTCAATTATCTACACATCTTGAATATCAAATGCTGTTTATTCTAATTAATAAATGATGGTCCTTTTCTTTTCTATGAAGCAGTTTGTCTTTCCAGACCACTTCTCTTTGCTTTCAACTTATATCTGAGGAACAGAAGGCCTTAAATCAAGGGTGCATGAAAAATTTCAGATAAAGGCAGCAGGATTTGAGGAGGGCAAGATGAAGGAAAGACAACTGCAATTTTATACTGATATTCATATATGGCAGATTTGGCCCTGTTTGTATGGACATCGTGACATTGCATGTGTATTGGAAAGGGAAGGAAGCATGGATTATGATGGTGCAATGCTGCTTTTGTCATTTTGATGTCAGAAGTGGATTCTGCCAATTTCTGTACATTTCAGTCTACTCCTAGTTTTTGAGTAATATGCTGGGAACTGCATTCCAAAAAGTAGATGGCTTAAAACAAGAATTGGTTAGCCTAAAGCAAAAGTTATTTTAAATTTAATGTAAGTAAAATTAACATTAAATAAATGAAATGCAGAGAATGTAATTTAACTTAAATGAAAAAAAATGTAATTCATGAAAATGAGTCCGTCTATTAAATAATCTTCCCATTATATTTTGAACATATGACAATTTCAGACATGATTTTAGGAAGAATTCTGAAGGCCCCACTAGAGGACAACATGTAGCTCTGAAGATACATGTTGTGAGCTACTACTTAAATCAAGTTGACTCAAATTTTAGTATCCCACTGTCAGTTTAAACCAAAAAGTATTCCTTGCATCAAGGTGCTTTATTCAAAGAATCCTGATTTACGTATCCTTGATTGAAACATTTTGTTGAGGAAACAATTCTGAGGCTTGGTTTGGTATCTTTTCCCTGGTGATGCTCTGGGACAATTAGCCTAGCTGTTCCTCTTACTCCAATCTGATTTGAAGGATGGTGTGTACTTTGACTGCTTAAGGTAGGGGATCTTGGATCCAGATAGTCAGTTTTAACTATCAGAACTGATTAGAGAGACAGTTTTATATGCATAAATTAAGATTCATAATTAAATATGACAGGCTAAACTGATTTTTTAATTGGCAGTGCCGATATGACATCATATACCCAGAAGTTATATATGCCCATAACTAAAAACATATTATCTGCTCAAAGGAGAGGCATCAGTAGTAAAGACAACAACAACAAGTCCCAAAGTAAGACAAGGTTTGGACATTTTATTACTTGAGCTATGCTAAATGTGCACATTTGGGGATGACAACAAAAGTGGAGAAATATTCTGGATGACTTTTAATTATGACATTTATTTCACTTTCTGTCAGATACTGAAGGAGACATTAATTGCCATGTTCCTGCCTTCCAGCCTGTGTTGTGGTGGAAAAGACCATTCTATTATCAAAATTTAAATAAGATACAAGTATGATTCTCACCTTAGATTGGTCAGAAAGCCCAAATACAAGTAATGTAGTTCAAGGTATTTAGACAGTTGCATTTCAGAAACAACTATGTGTGCAAAAAAATATTTATCATAAAAGTCCTATCCAGTGAAACTACAGCCTAAGCTAGATATCCTAAAAGTGGTTTCAAAAAATAAGTAAATCAAAACGTGTGCACAGTTTCTAGTTGACATGACACAAATAGACACATGTTGGAGATGGATTTTGCCTACAAATCAATTGAGGCCAAGTGCAATTAATCCTAGTTGTGGAATGATTGGTGTTAGATGGCTACTCAATAGTCAAGGAAATGAGAAATGGACATGTTTCTTTCTCATTTCTTGTAATGGTTTAAACTGCAGTTTTGTTCTTTAAAATTGTGAGGGAGCATGGCTGAGACCTGGCTCATTACAAGACCCATTGGTGAAGAAGGATTTTTAAAAAATTAAATATCTGAATAGATTGGCAAGAGTTAATCATACATCCATGAAAGATTTTATTAGTTCAGAGTTGTTCAACGTGAATGTAAAATTAAGTTGTTTCTCTTGCAGGCTTAATGATACCCTTAATTTATGTATTTAAGTTGCATTATTAACTGTTAAAATATTTGTTTGTCTTCTGTCTGTATGCTAATACATTTTTTCTGATGAAGCCTGTTTTACAGCCCAACATTTAACATTAATTTAGGATTAGCTCTTATTGTTTATTCTAATTAATTTTATGCCATTTTAGTACCATCAATAAATCCTAGAAAACATTTTTATCATCTCCTTTATCTTAGAAACTTGTAAATGTTGTAAATCTGTACAAGGGAGTAAATGGTCCTCCCTGGTCCCTGTGATATTTCTAAAATGATACATTTGAAATAGAACTTTAGCTTGTTCATTATGCACATGTACACCCTGAGTTTAATACACTGATGTTAGAGTATATTTGCAACTAAATACAAGTTTTCATTTTTTAAAGCGGCACAAGTTAATGTAAGTTAATAGCCAAAGTTGATAGAATCAGCTATCATTGTATGTGTTTTAATGTTTATTTTAGTGATTCTTTCAGCATGTGAACCACTTTAATATAGTGGTTAAGGTGTGACTTAGAAACCAGGAAACTGAGTTGTAATTCTGATTTAGACATGAAAGCTGACTGGGAGACTTTGGGCCAGTCACTCTCAGCCCAACTGCACCTCACAGGGTTGTGAGGAAAATAGGAGGATGAAGAAATATTAGGCATGTTTGCTTCCTTGAGTTATTTATTAAGTAACAAAGGTGGGATAAAAATCTAATAAGCAAACAAACAAATGTCTCTGTAATAATTGTTAACAATCCATATACAAAAAACAGCAAAGAATACTTTATATATTTTTTATTATGTCTGAAGAAAACTTACATCGCGACAGCCATACTTTTGTTGTTGTTGCAAATTAATTTTGTTAATATATACAAAAAATTGATAGAATAATAAGACTTCTTCAAATTTAAATGCAATAACAGATATAATGTATTACTGCAATCAACTTTCCTTAACATATGGTCTTTTAAGGTATCCTTCATTTGCAGTGGTAGTATTCTACCGGTTCAGCCCAGTTCTGCAGAGCTGGTAAGCAACAATGAGCAGCAGAGGCCAAACCAGTTCTTTCTGCCATTCCGCTGTTGGGCCCACCTGCCTGCCGTGCTCCCATACTCACCATTATCCTCTGAATTTGAAGTGCAGCTGCTTTGTGTGGCACAGAGAGTGCCGTGCGGCAACTGCTGAAGCAACTGGGATTGTGCAGGCTTGCAGGAGGTGAGTTAGAATGCCTCTGTGCCTGCACAAAGTGTGTGTTTGGCATGTGCCTGCACACAAAGTGTGTGTATACACAAAGCACGCCCACCAAGCTATGCCCAACAACCGGTGGTAAAAATATTTGAATCCCACCACTGTTCATTTGCAATACATCTGTTTTTACTCCCAGATTTCCATATTACAGGTTCTTTTGTATGCAACTTTTCCAAATGTATCATGCTTCATAAAGAATTTTAAAGTTAAAATTACATATTGTAATAGACTGTTGTTGCTATGTGCTACAAGACAATTTAATAATGGCTTGTCACATGATACTTTTTCTAAAATAAATCCATATATGCATTTATGTAAAATTCCTGCCCATGTTGTACAATTGTGGAAAATGTGACAAGGCACACTTTAGTACTGTACATGTGCTAACGTTTGTTCACAATTTCAAAGTTTGATATATAGAAGTGTTTCTTCTGAGTTACATTCAGCTGCGCTCGTAAATCTTTCTTGATTCTAAATCATAACAGGGTTAGTTCACCCACCATCTACCATCCGTAACTCAGATTTATTTAAACAATTTTGATGGTGTACAAACTTTTTGGTTAGAGAAACAAACTTATGATATAATTTATTTACTAGAAGCAGCATGTAATGCATTCATAATGTGGAATTATCTCTAAACTTACCATTTTTTTTATGCTGAGTTCACCTGCACTTTTGACTAATGTAACCTTTCTCTTTCCTTTTCTTTCTTGTGCATTCTTTTGAAGGACTATATATTGCTGACATGGTTGTGATAAGACAACAAGGAGGTGTTTCAATCTACTTCATTATTTTAATTGTGGAGGATAAAGGTAGTAGATAATATATACAATCATGATCATCCATGATCAAAATGTTAGTGCTGTATTTATGTATGAATACAAAGGAGATGTTAAAACTTCCTATGATTGGATTCCAGATTCAAATAATTGAAATGGCTAACATTTGTCAAAAGTAATTGGATTGCATAATTATAACTTATGCCAGCACTGGACCTTTATTTAAGTTCATATAAGTGGCATGAAAAAGTGCATAATCCAGACAGCTCACATGTTTTGTGCACGCTTTATTATAAAGGACAAAAGAAGAATTAGGTAAAATTATGGCAAAGGTGTGAGGGGATGGGTTCTATTTTGTATATATGTTTTAGTAGGCAAGATGATGACAATTTACTGATGGAAAAAAGAGGAGGTGTTTTGATTATTTTTTTAAAAAAAAGGTTTATAGTTTGTTATTTGTTGGCATGGGTTCCTAATCGTGATTTCAAAATTATAAAACTTGTGTTGTTGTACCAAAAAACAAATTTTGCCTTTTTGAACTTGATTCACAACATCCCATACATGTAATTTGCATTTCATTGCAACATCCTGGCACATGCCTATTTGCCCTCCATTCTTCTCAAGGATGTGAAGCTTATTTTATCACTAATACAATATTGCCTAATATTCAAGGCCAGTGAAAAAATTGTCACTCTGTTTATTGGTGTTTTACTGCCAATTTCAGTGACGTTGAAGATTTAGGAACTGGCTGTACTGCTAAATCACTTGTTTTCCAAATACTGGCCAAGTTATTTCACCCATCTCACATAAGGACGAACCTTAATACTGGCTAAAAAGCAATACAATATAACCTTTAATTGGAGAAAGTCTGCTGTTGAGAAGATTTAACTTCATGACTATAAAAACTTTCACGGGCTGTTTTTTTTGGCTGCAAGCATCCATTTGTTTAACTGTTGCTTGTAACAGATGGAGACCATCATTTCCTTTAAAGGAACTTGTACAACAATGAAATAGCCACAACTTAATCACTTTGTAATTTAGTAATCAAAGAATGTGTGCTAAAGCTCCTGGTGAAATTAGATTCTCAGTAAATTAATTTAAAAGACTCATAAAATCAGTATTTATTTCTCCAATTAACCATAAATGTCCAAAGCTATAATTTTGTAGACTGATATTAAGGACTCCCCTCCACCCATGTACATGTGTGTTCTTTGTTCACTGAGGTAGTCTGAAGTTGATTCCTATGCAATTATTGCCTGGAAAGGTAGTTGATTGTGGTATGTAATTTACATAAAATTGTAACTTCATCATAAGTTGCTATAGGCAATTCCAATTGACTAGGGACACTTTTGGCTTTAGGTTTCATTTATGAGTATAGAATGACACACTATGGAGACAAACTGAAGATTTAAATTAAATTGCCATTGAATTGCATTTTTTAAAATCTGGGATTTTGAACTTCAAGCACAGAAATAATTCTACAAAATTGTTCAAAGCACACTTTAATTTTGAACAGCTAATGTGCACAAGATTGTACTGCTTAGATAACAGCTGTTTAATCCTGTGTGACATATCTACCTCTACATTGCAATGGTTTTCATTATGTTATGCAAGTGCTTTTCACCATTTTTTAAAAGAGAACACCTACTGCAGATCCATTAAATTCAAATACAATTTGGCTCAATGATAAGTTTTCTCTCCTTAATGGAGCTGTTGTTTACTCATAAATGTTGGTGTCAAGACATCCCAAACAGGATATTCCAAATACAGCTGTCTTCAGCCAGACTGCCTGTCACTTTGAAAAATGTCTCAATTTCACTTTACTGTGGAGTATATCAATATGCCAGATCATTGTCATTTCTTTGGTGTGATCAGAATATCATAAATAAATGTGTGCAATTGAGCTTTGGAAGGTTTTAATTTACTTTTACTAAAATGGCAAAATACTGCCAGCTTCGTTAAAAGAGCAGGGAAAAAAGCCAGTTGTAGAAAATTAGAAAGAGGAAAAGACTCCCAACTGCAATCTTTCACACACCATATGCTAGCAAATACTGAAGCATAACAACTGAATGAAAAGCCAATTCAATGTGTGTGAAGTATTTCATTTAGCATTGCCTCATTTATATAATAAAAGATACTGACTTTCATGCAGTGTTGGGCTGTGTCAAAACAAATATTGTTTCCCACTAATAGTCAGTGGAACAGCTTGATTAAATATATTTACTCTCTTGACAAACTGCTGCCCCTATAACTTTGGAAATAAGTCCCATTGTTGGCACCTCCCTCCTTTTCGTATGCTTTCATTGCATGCATTACTTTGATGCTGTCATATAAGGAGCTTTGTAGTACTATTGCTACTGCTGAAGTATAGCAACCAACATCCATAAGCAGTGCAATTGTTACTGGGGACAGATGAAAAGTGAAATGAATGATTCTGTGAAAAAGTATTCAACCAGTTTTACATTTTTTTGAATGTCATATTGTATATCTTTGCAACTGAATGTTGTCAGACATGCATGACAGTCTGAGGGGTTCTTGGTGCTCTCTGACCTTGGTTATTTTCTTGCACACATTTCATTACCCAAACTAGGTAACAACATCAATGTCAGTAGTGAGTGGAGTTTGCTCTCAATCTATATTCTATGCAGGGGTGTCAAACTCAGGTCATCACAGCGGTGTCACATGATGTATCGGGACTTTTTTCCCCTTTGCTAAACCGGGCATGGGCATGGCCAGCATGTAATGCATCTTGCCCACAGGCCAGGTGTTTGACAGCCCTGTTCTAGGGGCTTGCCCTGTCAGTGTTGGTGGCAGTAGTCTTGGTGGTTTTTGGTTGGGCTGATTACTGTTTGACAGTTTCTTGATTGGGGTATTGATTATTTCTTTATTGTTGGTCTAACATTAATCACGGTACTAATCTATGCTCATCTGGATGTTGACTGCTGGTGGGGAAACATTTTGGTCTTTTTGTTTCCTTTTTGGCTTGCTGATTGTCTCTTTTGAATGGTATGTAGATGCTGTTGATATCTATGTGCCTATCAATGTCTGGTTTGTCAGAATGCCAGGCTTCCAGGAATTATCTAGTGTTTTTGGACTTGGCTTCATCAAGGGTGGACAGGTTCCCATTGAAACTATGGTTATGCCTATCCATGTGTTGTGAAATTAAAAAGTTTTCATCATGTCTTCTGACAGCTAGTTGGTGTTCATGGATATGTTCTGCTGGTCTTTGGCCTGTTTGTTCTACATAGAAGCTGTTGCAGTCCTTACACTATATGTTGTAGATGACTGTTCTTCTGGAGCTGCTAGCTCTTTTGGTTTACCTAGGATATTTTGGATGGCTTTAGTTGTTTGTGTGCTATGCTGATTTCATGTGGTTGCAATAGTCTGTTCATAGTTTTTGAGATGTTTTTGATGTATGCCAGTGTTACCCTTTTTACAAATTGAGTTCAATATGCTATATTGGGTTGAGTGTAAGGCACTTTTTATGGATGTCATGTAGATGATCTGTTTCCTTTTTTTAATGTTCAAAGTTTTTGCAGTGTATTCTGCAAAGCCCTTCTCTTGTGGGAGGTTGGGTTATTACTTTGGTAGTGGAACACTTCTTTGGTGTAGGTGGTTTTTAAGTAAACTTGTGTTTCTAGTTTGCTATCACAGTCTGTTGATAAGGCTATCCAGAAAGGGTAGCATGTTGTTGTTTTCTTCTCTTGTGAATTTGATTCCAGTGAAGATGTTGTTGATGGTTTCACATGTGTTCTCTAGTTTCCCTTTTTGTTATGATAAAGGTGGCATCTACATACCTGATTGCATTTTGGGTTGTGTGCATGGGAGTGCTATTGATTCCAGGTGTTGAATTACAACTTCTGCTATGAGACCTAAAAGCGGTGATTTCATGGATGCACTTTTGGTTTGTTGATAGTTTGTCCATCAAATTGAAATTATGTGGCTAGCCATAGCTTGATCAAATCCATGATTCTCAGTGCATTTGGTTAGGTCAATTGTGCTGTTCAGCAATATTGTTATGGATTCATTTCCACTCCAAGCTACAAACATTTTCTATACTATGCATGTAAATCTGTGTAGTATATAAAGGGAGTATAACTGAACAAGTAACACCAAAGTTTTCATTTATTTCATAAACAAAGCCATCCAGTGTCAGCCAGTTGGAAAAGCAATCCCCCTATCCTGTTCAATAAGCTAATAGACATGAGTAGGGTCAATTATTTGAATACTTCATTAAATAATTAAAAGACAGTTTTGGACAAGTCTTACCCTATTTCAGTCTCACAGAGTAAAGAGTGCAGTGAAGCTCTCACCAAATCTGTCATGGCCCCTGACCTCTGGAACAAACTGCCCCTGGGGCTCTGTCTGGCCCCTGACCTTTGCACCTTCCGCCATGAATTGAAGACCTGGTTGTTCGACCAATCCGGGCTGTGACCCTTCCTTGGGGGGAGATGGGTTTCTTAATTATTTTAACCACTGTAAATTTTAGTTTTTGTATTTTGGGGCTTGTGAAATTAATTTAATTTCTTTTTAAGTATTTATTGTTGCTGTTTTTAGTTGTGCGCCGCCCCGAGTCTTCGGAGATGGGGTGGCATACAAGTCCAATAAATAAATAAATAAATAAAATATTCTAAAAGCATGCCCACTTAAAAGAAAGTTGAAGGCTTCCATTAAAAAGTCATTTGTGCCTATCAGTGTGGAAAAATTATAGAACTATTTCTAAATGTGTTCCATAATTGGACATGTAATCTTGAAATGGATAAAACTGAGACAACAGTGAATCTTTCTAGAGCATGGTGTGAAATCATCCAGGAAGTAACTAAGTGGTTTCTGCCTGACATTGTAACATGTTGAATATATGACTTTAATCATGTCATTGCCTTACCACCTAATTGGTAAATATGTTTTGTCTAAATTACTGGCCAGTGGAGTTTTGATTTATTATATGACAAAAAGAAAAAGAAAAGAAAGGTTAAAAAAAGAACTAATTCAAGGAGAAATAGCCTTCTAAACTGATACCACAGTTCGCTCAATTGAATCCAACCCAGATCAAAAGTTATAAAACCACATCTAAACAAATTTACTTTCTCATGAGTTTAAAAGTTCATTCTTTTATTTAAAAAAATTATATAACTATTAAGTCATGCAGTAATCCTAGGTGTCTCACAATAACCAATAAAAATAACCATATTAGAAAAGTTGTTTCTTGTGAAATACAAACTTTAGAATGACTTAAAATGAGTGCTTTCAATCAGAAATTTGAGAATTTAAATCAGAGAAAAAAATACTTTAAATTAAAAAATAGTGGGGCAGAAAAGCCCAATAATTAAAACAGAAAATTGCTTGTTAAAAATTCTGATAAATAACTTGCAACATTTGTAGCAAGTATTATAACTACATGGTAAATAAAACTATTATTTAAAAATTACTGTTGTTAAACAAGAGCTTAATTCTGTCTATATACTATAAACAGACTATTGATCAGATCAAACCAGAGGAAGTATTTAGCAGGTTCTGACCAGTTCTGGAGAACCGGTAGCAGAAATTTTGCGTAATTTGGAGAACCGGCAAATACCACCTCTGACTGGAGATTTTACAGTATCCTTCCCCTGCCATGCCCACCAAGCCACTCCCACAGAACCAGTAGTAAAAGTTTGGAATCCCACCACTGGATCAAACAAAGCAAAGATGAGGAACAAAGTTGAAGTCTGGTAAATTCCCACTTGTTTGACTGAAATGGTTGCACCAATGTAATATCATCCCTATTGCAGGGAAATGTAGGGGAAAATAGAACATTTTGACTAAAAGTAAATAAATTTTTATTTTGATTGTTAGTTGTATAATGTTGAATCAAATACATTACCAGGAAGGCATTAGTTAGTGTTTATATAAGGTAGCTGTTCTTAAAATTAGACATAAACATGCTATTTAATAACTACATTTTATCTCTCCAAGAATAACAGACACTATTTAATTTATAAAAACATTGATTATTTTTTGTACAATTTGGTTTTATAAAAAAGATAATTAAGTGACATTCATAAACACTGAAATCAACAATAGATGCAAAGAAGTCTTTTGATGTGATGGAATGGAAATCTTTAAAAAATATTTTACCTACTTTAATTAATTGGATCAAAAATTGGTATTTGCTTCCTTTGTTATAGTGACTGCAAATAGAATTAACTCCAACTGTCTTGTGAAACTCATCAAAGCTTTCCTTTTTCCTTTTAATTTGATATTTAAATACTGGCCTACTTTACCAGAGAAAGGACATTATGGAAAATCACAGAGAAATAGGGCTATGAATTTTAAATCATCTTAGTGTCCATCAACTTTTAAAACATTTGAGTTCAATCAATTGGTAAAAAAAACTTCAATATAATCATTGAAAAAATTTAAAAAAAAACAAGAAAAAGGACAAATTATGAGGTAGAAATAAACATTGCAATAAATGAGATAATGATAAAACTGATGTAGTCACAATTCAACATTCTTTACAAACAGAGCAGTAAAACCTAGCCACATTCAAAGAAATATGATTCTATCAGTTGGACAATAACTGTAAGTCAAATGAATCTGAGCAAAATTGATTACATTAGAAATTGATTAAAGGAAATTATTAGCAGTAACTGTACATCATTGTCATAAAGGCAATATATCAAAAAGTTAGGGTTGTTCTGAATTTAGGAACTGTAATTTGGCATAAATATGTTGTTGGGTTGAAAAAGAAGAGAATTACCCCCAAAATACATCTTAGGTAGGGCAGCTGCATTTGATTGGCTTTCTAGATCAATTGCATGCTATTTAAGGACTGATGTTGCTTGCACGTATCCCATAATTACAGTGGCACCAGATGGGAAAATTTCATTTCAATTTGTCCTGCAGCATCCAACTCCAAGATGAAACAAAATGATCAATTGAAATCAAGGGGAACCAGGCCCACAGGAGGAAAACATAGCTTTAGACCATAAATTGATGTATAGCCAAATATGACCCACTGTTTTGGTCATGCCAGCCTCATGACATGTTAGGAACACATTGTACAATTTGAAATATTTTCCTTATAGATTTTGACTGTACCATCTCCAAGTTAGTGAGGGAGTTATACAGTGCCATTTAGGATTCATACAGTAGTCATATTGGTTGTCTAGCTGAAAATACTTTTAATACAACAGGAGCATAATGCACCTTTACAATAATGATTGCAGATCTGTTTCTCATTTCTGTGCATTTTGAACAATGAACTCCGTATATGTCATTGAAAACTTTATAATGTTCAGTTGGATGTCTATTTAATTGCCAGGTATGATTTTTGGAGATTAGCAAAAAACTCCTAAAACTTTAGGTTCTGTATCATAAGCATTTCTTTGTTGAAAAATGTGGTTAAAGTTCTCCATGCTCACTTTAGGCCAATTGGTGTCTGAAATGACACAACAGCATCTATATATAGGATTGCAATACATCTGATTTTTTATTCCGGAGGCTAAGCTTGATTATTGATCTTGGCTACTACAGAATTGATATCTGAATAAAACATTAGTGGCATTAAGACACATCCTCCTAAATGTTCTGTCAATAAAATTTTTTAGTGGTAGTGGCTCTCCAAATGGCACCTAAAATTTAAATTAGAATTCTCATAGGGGTTTATATGTAAGCTGGAGCATGCCCCTATCTATTATAAAATTTTTAAGCTTATGCCGTAAATTATATTTATAAATGAGTTCAAAAATGAATCTGAAATCAACAAAAGCCATGTATAATGCAAATCCTGGCCTAAAAGTATATTTTCAAATAGCTAAAAATTATGCATACAATTTATATATTATAAATTAAATATAAATTATATATAAAGTTGTGGTAGATGGGTGGGATGCCATGGTTTCTTAGAGGACCTGATTGTTGTTGAACTGAAGTCAACGTTCATATCACAGTGAAACTAAGATTGGGTAAAAGAGGGGTAATCCCTAGTTTCTGCACTTTTTGGTAAGGATAGTCCTTCCTGGAGAAGCTGAATTATTGAATTATTGTAATTCGATAGACTAGCATCTCCAGAACTTCTTCAAATATGGCAGATCAGTTTTGAGAGGCTGCCATTGATGGTCATTATTTTGATCATGCTTTTTACCAGGCATTTCAATTCTTACCCTCTATCTATATTTTTGTTAAGTATGATGTTAAGTTGCAAATAAGCCTCATCTTTTAGTAATATTAGGAAATTCCAGTTCTGTCTTTACACTCCTGACTCTGTTAGAACTGGTGGAAATCAAAATAGAGCAATCTATCATTTGTTCCCAATCTGACATTTAAGCTCAGTTATGATTACATGCACAGGAGCTACAAAGACAAAAAGTTACTTCAAAAGTGACTCTACCTTAGCCCATATGCTGTTGATCTCAGTATAGACAAGTGACAAGGATCTAAATATTGATCAATAAAAAGATTATATTGAGGAATGTAATTTCAGCTACAGTATCTGTGAATATTATTCCAAGGAGTCTAACTGAAAGACCTAGATATTAAGCTTTACTGAAAGATGTTATATGTAACCACTCAAACAATCTACTACATCCTTCTTTGGACACTGCAGGAAGTAGAGAAGTTTTTTTTTTAATAACAAGTTTTATTCAATTTTTCCAAAACAACATAAAAAAAGCTCTTTTCAGTGTACAACATAATTCTGAGTCACTCTTTTTACATGCAAATATGACAGTAATTATATATTCACTTTTAACATTCAACATCCTATCTTATCCATTAAGTAATGTTATTTTCCATCTAAATATCTTCTCAATTCATTTCAATGTATTTCAAATATATTTCTTAAACCTTGACATTACTTTTTAACACCTCTTTTTCCAAAATGTTCTTTTCTCATTTTACGTCTCCACTTTTACATAAGAAAAAACTAACAATTAATTCTAAACATTAATATTATTTTCATTCTACACATCTTCTCAATTCATTTCAGTTGATTTCAAATATATTTCTTAAATATTAATATTTCTTTTGAATATAACCTTCTCCAGATTTTAAGTAGAGAAGTTTTGAACCTTTCTGTGTGGAGATCATGAGTTTCCGATGTTTCCTAAAGAAAGAATATATCTAATTTAAAAGTGTTAATCAATAAATGCAATACTTTTTTACCTAATTCTCCACCTAGCAATATTACTTCAAAAATATAGTATCAAGGATTGTGAGTGAGTGTGTCTTTTGGAGAGTCATATTTGGAAGATCCAATATTCTGTAGTTTACAATAGGGCTGAATGGGATCATTTGGGTAATTTCAATCCCACCAACTCTTGAAACTGCACATTGAGAAGCAAATTAAGTTGAGGAGCACTGTGGCACTCACTGCTACATTGTAAATCTAGGTCTTTGAGGATTGTATTTCTTGGCATTGATGGCTCCTGAGATCTCACATCATGATCTAGCAGGTCAAGCTGAGAAGCACATCTCAGTAAAATGATTTAAAATGAGGATTGTTAGTCAGGATTATTTCAGGGGCTATAAGGTCAACATCATTGAGAGTTCTATCCCTGTGCATCAGAGATCCCAAAATCTGATAGTCCCAGAAGCAGTATGAAAATTCTGGTTTTGTGTATAGTTTAGTTCATTTCCAGCATAACTGCCCTGATTAAAGATACCCTAACTTGGCCATGGCATGGCTGACCTGAAGAACACATTCTGTTCCTGAGTTTGACTATGAAAAATTTTGCTACTATCTTTTTGAAACTGCTTTTGCTAACATTTCCTATCTTACCTCTCTAGCCAATTAATCTCTCACAACCAATTATTACCACTAGGAGGGAAATTAGTTGTTAATAAATTTGATAAGTAATGATAAAAATGAGAATAAATTAAAAATAAAAACCCCTCAGGAGTTCTCTATAAAAGTTGCTGTTTCCCTGCCACCTTGTCTCTAAAAACATCTGAGTTATTACAAAAGGAATTTGGATTGACCATTACTGCAAAATTGCAGTACTGCACATTTACTTTAAGGTATGGATTTGATAATTTGTTCTAGATACATTAAGAGAATTGAACATTTCCAAATTACTAACAATATTCAATTACAGATTGATTTATTGTCGATCCATAGCATTTCCCCCCATTATTGCACCACGTGGAATAATAATGTCCTACCTATTTTCTGAATTTCAGACAGGAAGGAGCAGACTTCTGTGGAGAAGGAATTTCAAAAATGGAAGCATCAATAAAAATGCACACTTTCAAATGACATTCTTTTTTGTAACAATGTTTTTTTATTATTTGACAAGAATACAAACTCAGTATACAGTGTGCCAGTAGGTTGTGTCTCATCTTCTCCAATATCATTGAATACAAAATATTCTATATTAGTAAATTAATTTTCCTTACTACATTTCGCTTTATCATATCACCACCATTCCTGGCCCCTGAATATACAGTATAAGCAAACCACTATTACATTGTTACAAACAAACAAAAACATAAAAATTCTTCTTCTGAGAACAGTGTGTGTCCAAACCTTCCCTTTTCCATACAGATATAATTTCAATTTTTAACACACTTCATGTGTTCTATCCCAATTATCATAACAGTTTATACTATTTTCCTTTATTTTCCTGCAATATTTTCCATTCAGTTTTTAATACACTTTTATCTATAATGTTTACAATCTTATATTTCTTATAAGACATATTTTACCCTGTAATTATTACTTCAGAGAATAATACCCCATCTTTCTTTTACCCATTATTGTTTAACATTTATATTTCTCCTTTAGCATTATTGTTTCTATTACACCTCAGTTTTAATAAAATCTCTATTACTGATCCATTTCTGCTTGGCACATTCATTTTATTTATTACTTTTTAACAGTATAAAGTAAAGATATTATAAATGTATATAACCATTGTAAATAAGCTAATTATTCCCATTTCAATTCAATTCAAATGCTAATTACCATATCTATCTTATTTATCCATTCCCATAAAATATTTTCATCATAATGGCCTTAAAAAGGAAAGGAAATACACATCATATTGATCCTCTAAAACTTCTAGCTTCTATCTGTTTCTAAAATAACCCTGCAGCTCATTTACCCTTGCAGATTTCTTTAATTAATTTGATTTATTTAACCATTATCTCGGTGTCCAAAAATAAATAAATTCTCTAAACCTGGTATACTTGGTATATCTTGTTTCCCTTTTCCTCCTTATCTTCACTTTTCTAATTAATCCTTCTGAACTTGTCTCTTTTTTTTAGCATTGTAATTATATTTTTTAATTGTTGTTCAAATCTTAAAGTCTTAACTCTTTCTTTTCCTTTTTTTTTTTTAACAATTGTTTGATTCTTTAAAATGGCTTCCTCTTCTTGTTTCTTCTTGTTCCACTATTTCCTGTTGTTGCATATATTTCAGAACCTCCATTTTATCAATTGTAGCTTTGTTGTTTAAATAACATTCTTGATTCTTCCATGGTATTAACATTTTAAAAGGGTTTCCCCCTTTTTTCTTCAAACAGTTCCCAGTTAGCTTTAATCAGCTTAGTATCTTCTGTCCATAAAAACGAAAGTCCTCCAAGTATCCAAAGTTGTTTCTATTTCTTTAAAACACTTTCCTTTTCAGGGGCTTAGGCTTGCAACAAAGTTCCAAATAGAATGTATTTTAAAGTATATCTTTCCCTGTTGCCAATCCACTCTCTGTTCTTTTAAGTCTGTAGTATCCTCAGTCTCCAGACACACCCTCCTTTCACTTTTTCTCTTCTATTGCTCTTCTTTTATAGAAAAAATATTAAAGTCTCAAAAGGTCTTTAACACTTGGCAGATTATTTCCAGCTATATAAAAAAGCCTGTTAATGTCCAAGTGTATTTGTATCCATCCAAGCCATCTCAATATTCTTTGTAATTCAAAACTATTAACATCAAAGAGGAAGAGAAAAGCGACAAACTGGCTTTTCACTTTCACCCACCGCTTCTTCTTAAAAAGTTGTTACTGTTTCCCACTGTTAAAAAGTTGTTCACTGGTTTCCCCTTCAAAAGCAGGTCTTGAGTGTATTCAATATCAGCTTTTCAGTAGACAGCATGGTCCCGAAGTATCACTTTTACATGCAAATGTGACAGTAGATCTATATTCATTTTAAACATTTAACTTCACTTCTATTCCATTTTAGCTGACAAAGGGTCAAAGAAATTAATCTAATCTCAAATCTTAATCTCAATCTGTATAGCCCCCAGTTCATTCTCAAGTTAATTGCAAATATACATATATATTTTAAAACTTCATGTATAAATCATACAAATAACAATATATTTGCCCATCATATTAAAGATAAAGTTCATCCATGTCTATCCTTTAATTATCTCTACATTTGTTAATAATTTCTGCTAATCATTTACAGAATTCTTTTGTCCGTCAGATTTGCCCTTTCACACCTATTTCTCCATAATTCTAAACCGTACCCATGTTAACACTAAAAAGAATGAAAAAACCTAGACTTGCCCCCTTTTACTAGT